>JAPWLS010002373.1:0-98136 GCA_028551675.1 Tineola bisselliella | reverse complement strand
TCCCACGGGTGAAATTTCGCCCAAATTTTGTGGTTGATGGGCCTGAAGGGTCAGGTGGTGACGCATACCCTACTGGGTGGATGACTACGAAGAGTTTCTTGAAGTTTATGGAGCATTTCAAAAAGTATTCCCGTGCATCGAAAGAAAATCCTGTCTTGTTGATTCTCGACAATCACGAGAGTCATGTAAGCGTAGATGTGGTCAAGTATTCTAAAGATAACGGTATACCATTGCTGACGCTTCCTCCTCATTGCAGTAACAAATTGCAACCGTTAGATGTAGCTGTATACTCTTCGTTTAAATCAAGATACAACAGTGTGATGAACAATTGGATGCTGTCGAATCCCGAGTAAAACCGTAACAATTTATAATATTCCTGGGTTTATAAAACAATGATGTCACAAGCTTTCAGTCAGGCAAACATTTTTAGTGGATTCAAGAGTTCCGGCATACATCCATTCAATCCTAATATATTTGGGGAAGAAGACTTCATGTGTTCTGCAGTCACTGACAGAAATTTGTCGAATGATGAATTACTTCCTGCAATTCCTTCTACTTCTCGTCAAGTTCAACTTAGCTTCTCCGCTGAGATGGTCCGTGATCCGTCATCTTTGCAGCACGATTTGGATGACATTCCTCATAGTTTATCTAGAAATTCTGAATCGTCTCTGAGCATACTGCAAACTGAATCAAATGTTCATCAAATCTCGTCCACTCCCCAAGAACAAAACAATGTTGAACTTTCAGTGGCAAAAGAAGCTCTGCCTGTACAAAAACAAAATGACGCCGATGGTACACCAGGATCATCTAAAATTCCGAAAGTCTCTCTGGTGACACCGGAAAAAGACTACACGCCGTGGCCGTCAACCAGGGAAAACTAAAATTCTAACCAAAACTCCAGAAAAAGACACCACAGATGGTTTAACACCTAAAAAGAACCAGAAAAAGGAAGGAAAGCCTAGTATAGGAAAAACAAAGAAGAAAATTCTTCAAAGTAGTGAAAACGAAGCAGAAAATTATGAATCTACCAAAGATATAGCAGTTAATAAGAAATCAATGAAGAGGAAACCAAATAAGAGAAATGTGCATAGTAAGACAAGAAGTGCAAACAAAAAGAGAAAAATATCCAAGAACAAAAATCGTGTTCAAACCATTGAAACTGAATCAGAAGACGAGAACGCCATTCCATATGCTGATGACTCTGGTGATGATTATTCGGAAGGCCTGGATATAGATAATCGTTGGTATTGTTTCGTATGCCAAAGAGAACAAGTTCTCAGCATGAGGCTGTGTATTTCATGCAAGAGATATGTGTTGGATTCAAGATGATGAAAGTTACATATGCCATGAATGTGAAAATTAATGATTAATGAAGGTTGAAGATTGATTGGTGATTGAAACTATTAAAACTGACTTGATTCCTATATGTGCCATTAGAATATTAATGTCTGATTATTGATCTCTATAAATGTATATTTGTTAATAATTTTTATTAAGAAAGTTCACTAAAAACTGTTTTATTAAGTAATAATTGGTAAGAAATAAGTATTGTTAACGTTTGGTATTACTTTCATTAAACAAGTTTGATTATTACAAATGTCTTTCATTATTTATCTTATACAAATAGATATGATCAAGTCTCCCTACGCATATGGTCAACTATCCCTTGCGTTGGGGAGATTTGAACCACAAATAGATTTTTAAATTAAAACAGATATTACTGAAATTATTGGATTATCGGAAAAGTTTATATTAAAAAATGGTACCTGTTTACCAATGCTTTGTATATGTTTTTAAGCTATTAAGATACAGGCTTTAGTTACAATGTTATATGGTTTAAGGTACTCCCGGACTCCCCCTACATGAATATTTTTTATTATTATTTAATTTTGACCGGGAAAACAAGTTGATAAAATAGCAGAATACAAAATTCCCGCATATATTTTGAAAAACGGATGTGACGTAATTGTGTTGTAGTAACTTGGACCAATAGCAGCCAAGAACAAAGAATACGTTCATTTTGATCACAAATATCAGTTTCTCGCTTTGGCACGAAACCGTTATTAACTTTTTTGTTTGTTTTTTCTTTTTGCTTTAATGACGTGATGTTTTATATTACGTTTACCATATTAATATATCAGATGACAGCGAAAAGCCAAAAATGATTTTTTAAATAAAATTGTTTGCGGCAGCAAAACAAATGGGAACGCACCCATACCAAGTTGGTACTTAACAACCGACGTATGCTTGTTTGAAGTTTGCCTGCGATTTGTTTTTGTTTTGTGATTTTCGGAGTTTTGTTTTGTTTGAGAAAATGACTGATAGTGGCTTTGTGAAGGTGCAATCCGATAATTTTCTTACGTCCTTATTTCTCGGAATAAGAAAAAAACACTTTGTCGTATTATCACATTTCTGCATAAGACAATACTTATCTGCGTTGCTTCATGGTTTAATGATGGTGATACAATATATTAATTCAACGCCAGTACAAAACAACAAGAGAAAACTGAAATTATCCGTCCGTATTGTCAATAGAAATCGTATTATCAACTTTGACACTATGAGCACTATGACGTCACAGAGCGCGCCAAAGCAGAGTGGCGTTTAAATGCACTACAATCGTTTAATAATTTCGATCTTCATTATTTTACAAAATATACGTTTTTTCGATGCCGGGCTTTTTTATATAAATATTTAACAATAAAAGCTATCGTTTAGGATCATAAAAAAAAATCATGCATATACCCTATTGACAGACGAATTCATTTTTTTCTCTGTCGTCTTCGGAGCGAGTTAAGATGTTGGTCTATGATTAGAGCGACGAAACCAAGATTACAATTTAATGTCGGCGGAGTTCCTTAGCCAGTTACACCAGTGTCGCTGTCAGAGAAGTAAGGTGACGGGGGGAATAAGGATGTTGCCAGCCAGCAAAATAGGGGGAAAATTAAATATATAATTGTGGTATATAGTAAAGCCTTCGCTTACCTGTATAACCTGTAAAGATGAAATATGACCGCGCTTATGTAGATAAGTATAATAATGACGGCGGGCAGCAGGAACGTAACTATCAGCGGGGTCAGGAGCCAACTCAGCCACAAACTATATTCAGCGTCCACGTATTCCACTGAAATGATAAAAATACAATTATATACTACAATCAGACACCCGCAAATTACTACACCCGGTACTATGGGCATTGGGGTCCACAAACAGTGGGCTTATCACGAATTTAGTCTGGCTTTCGAATCGAGTTGTCACAAGTAAAACGGATCCGTTAGCAATCGGGATCATGAATTTTTACTAACGACTAACGAGCACTAGCAATCTATCAAATGAACGAAAGATCGAGACGTTCGAAAATTAACAAAAAGTTTCTAAAATATTGTAGTTCCAAATCCGCACGCGGTGGCGCTGCTCAAATTTCCATACAAATCGCTTGAAGCGAACTCGGTTCGAAAGCCAGACTAAAATTCGTGATAAGCCGACAGGGCTCTACAACTAGACACTAAGAATTATAGATTGTAGACTCTATGCACAGTGAACACTGCAATGAGCAAGATATGAAACATTTATTTATACATTATTATTATTATTCTTCTCTTATTAATGACTTCAGATGCCTAATAAAGACAATTCTAGTAATTAAAAACAATAATAATAATTAAAAATAAAATCAACTCTCACTATCCCTGCTCATTTGTTTTTCGTTTTAGAAAAGTACCCAAATGACACAAGTTCTTAACATATCCACTTAAATTCCCCTCCAGATTTAATTTATTAGTAAAAATCGAATTACCCTATTAGTACTTTTTTTTAAACTCAGAACAACTAACAAACAAACCAATCAATGTCCCTGACACGAAACAGGACGCGCGTCTATCGTTAATATTTAAAAACAAAACTCCCGCCATTTTAGTCGGCCAGACATCCGGGTATTATCAGTGCACCGTCTAATTCACGTCTACAGGGATGCAAGACATGACCCCATGATCCAGCGATCACGCGCCCGCCACGCCTTATCACAGCGGAACACGACCGACATTCGCCCAAAATAAAAGCCATATTTAGAACTAAAAATATTTACAATAATACAAAGATAAATGTAAAATTACCGTTTTATAATTAATTGATTTAATTAGCCGATTGACCTTTTTTTTTATTGGCGCTTCATAGTTTGTGAATGGCCGCAAATACTAATTGTCTTTAATTACAATCAACCGACGATATACATATTTACGAAAATAAAACGTTTTATTACTGCATAACATGATATAAAAATATTCTCGAATTCTAAATTTAAAATTTAAAAATATTTCCACATTTAAATAAACATATATACGTAGCAGACTATTTTGTTTAGGAAGTGTTTTCAGGAGCACTTTTCAAATTGTACGTAATTGATAACTTCCACCTTGAAATATCCCAAAAGAAAATAGTATACAGAAAGGGATTTTTGTTTTTTAAATAGTTTGGGACACTAAGCTGTCATTATTGTATAAAGACTTTTTGGCGCTTAAAATAAAGTTAATTTGATATACACCTATCCCCCGATTTACACGGTACTTATCTTACACGTTTTCGCTGTTTTCCAAATAAGTTTTTTTTTTGTTTTTATCGCACTCTACTAAATGCTACTGTGATTGAACACGTGCGCTGTGTACACATGTTTCTGTAATATATTACATATTTTAACCTGTCAATGCATTTTATTTTTATTTCTGTGTACACCTAAAAATATTGAAATAAATCACAACTGTTAAATAGCAAAATTATGCATTTTCTGCAAGCTTTTCGATTTACACGGTTTTGACTTGAAAATTTTTAATTTTCGATTTACACGTTTTTCTCAGGAACGTATCTACCGTGTAAATCGGGAGATAGGTGTATTTTACACACGATGTCAAATTATATTTTTTTATGATAGAAATGACAATGATACGAATGACTGAAGACGAAAAGGAACAATAACAAAATACGCGCGTTATAGACATCTGTCTGTCTAAGGGCGTGCTATGATAGTTTCTTTAAAATTATGACTTAAAGGTATAATTTATTGACTTGAGTAAAATAAATCGATATATGTAGTCCTAGCGTGATTTTATTATTGAAAAAACGCAACCATTTCGTAAATATAAAAACGCCCCGTGTTTTTAGTTCCGCTCCTCACCGATAGGTTCGTATTGATTCGCTTTTTAAAACGCACATTAGAGAAACAGAGGGGTAATCAGAAATTTAGTTTGTACTAAGCATTTTTTTATAGAAATTTGAGAGTCACCTATGTAGTTCCGAATTTACTCACAGTGGCGCTGTTTAAATTCCTATACAAAACAAGTCCGTACGAAACTTCGGAGCGGCACTCGCAAAAAACAAAATTGTATACCAAATCTTTATAAATAAGATAGGCCGTTTTGATTATTAAAAATATATATTTATAAACCTATCTTTAGGAAAGTGACCTGAACAACGACCATTGACCTTGGCAATGACCTGAATATATTTAAATTATCAATTTAGATAAAACAAAAACCGCACGAATATTTGTTACAAAGTGATCGTAAACACCACTGTACTGACGGTGCGACTGCGCAATAATAATAACTTAATTTAAATAGTTTTATGTTTTATTCGGAGCTTCCACACCTGTAGGCTTATCACGAATTTAGTCTGGCTTTCGAATCGAGCTGTCAGAAGTAAAACGGATCCGTTAGCAATCAGGATCATGAATTTCTACTAACGACTAACGAGCACTAGCAATCTATTAAATGAACGAAATTAACAAAAATTATCTAAAATATTGTAGTTCCAAAGCCGCCCGCGGTGGCGCTGCTAAAATTTCCATACAAATCGCTTGAAGCGAACTCGGTTCGAAAGCAACAATAAAATTCGTGATAAGCCCACAGGTCAGGCCTTTAACCAACCTCATAAAAGAGGGAGCCACTGATGAACCATTAATAAATAAATTCTTTATTGCAAAAAAAATCACACAGGCGAGCTTAATGCCGTCGGTATGCCAGCTAACCTTTGTCGGTGTGAGCGGTGATATTCGGTGCAATGATAAGAAAATAATAATAACTAAATCTACACAATACATACATTACATAAAATAATATATACTTAAATACATACATATTTATGAAGAAAAGTTATAAGTGAATTAAAAAAAGTACATAAACGTAAACAAATATATTTGTTTCACATTGGCCCTTTAAGCTCTTGCTCATAGTCAGAATCAACGAGATTTCGGAAAGACATATGACGAGAAGAAATCACAAGAAACTCGCCAATCATAGCCTGTACAATATAATGTTAGTATTAGTAGGTACATCTATATGAAGCTAGTACCTAAATATATAAGCACACTAACATACAAATACAATACACAGTAATTTATCTTATAATAAACCAATAAATAACTGTTCATACAAGTCTCTGGAAAACCACACACGACTCCAACTAAATCATTCTTTACATGGTCACAAACTGAACAGTTTATCATGTAGAGTTATCGGTCATCAGAAGCACAAATTAAAACTGATAAAAATAATAATCTCGGTGTAAATAAAAGTGGGACCGAGGCCCGGGACCCTGACATGGGCAATAGTTTTTCAATTACTGATAAATATTATCTAAAAATACGAAGATCCGGTTGGCTTATTGAGCCACTCGAACGCTTAGTGATATTGTTGTTACGGGCTGTTTATTGCTTGGAGGAGTTTGAAATAAGACACGAGAAAGAGACGCAACTCAATCACAAAAGGGATATATTAGAGAAAGACAGAAAGAGCTCAAAAATAACCTAACAAAAAATTAAAATCTTTGGAAAATTAAACTCCTACATTCATATTGGTTTTTTCCCCATTCCAATTAGAACAAACGAGTAGACATTAAGTAGTTCCAACTTCCACGACTCGCTACTAGGGAATCTCTGATCATTACCAATATTTATACTCCCATCTTTCTGAGTGAGTCCAAAAATTTTTTGTTAGATGTGTCGGAGCTTAATCAACTTTTAGAACCCCTTCCTTATGCTACACACATATAAACTCAGTATACAGGAATACTCGGGCGCACGAACTTCGGATGAAATACGGACGTTTCCTACTCAGGAACACTTACGTACATTTGACGGCGACGTCACAACGGATAGGCTACTCAAGGCTTATATTACGGACATATCTCAGGACTTTTTACAGGCTTATATGCATGTCAAAATTCGCGTAAGCTACAAAGGTGACGGCCGTTTCACTAAACTTCGGAGTAACCCCCCAGACTACATCACAGAGGCCATCAAATAGTTAATTTATACCAGCGGTTCTCAAACTATTTTGGCGAAGGAAAAAGCCTTAATATAATTATAAAAAATTGTTGTATAATTTATGAATAATCATATTGCAATGTAATATTACGTAATATTTAGTTGGAATATTTAGATGTAACCTTTGGTAGGTATTTTTTGCAGTATTTTAGCCCTAGGGTTCCGCGGAACACACTTTGAGAATGGCTGATTTATACAAATAAAAAAACATATGTTATTATGAATTTTCGTACGTCATTATGAAGATTCCTTATTCCTTATCGATGGCGTACGTGAAGAGGCTAGCGTGCGATCTATCTCCGTATATTTTAACTAATTGTTTATTAATTGTGTCACCTTTTACGTCCGCAGCACATTCATTCGTCAATGAAACGTCATGGAAACTCTATTTAGACTACGCAACTATCAAACGTGATAGAATGTGCGATAAATACAGTAGTTTTCATTCTATATACATAAAACGTGTCTGAAAATTAAAAAAAAAACGTTCAGAAATGTAACGTACAAAATATACCTATTTGATTCGAATTAAATTTAAAAATAATTTTGGAACGAATATCCGAACGTCATCAATTCGAATACGAATTAAAAAAGATTCGAAATTCAAAATTGCGAAAGGAAGAAAGAATGACATTTAAAAATAGCGTTCCCACACATCCGGTTATTATATCAACTTCTCTATCCAGAAAAGTAAAACTTAACTTTACCCTTATTTGGTGGCTTATATTTATTTAATTATGCCCGTCTGACATTATGACGAGTTTCTTGTGGTCTTCTTCTCGTCATACGCCTTTTCCCTGAAATTTCACTAATAGTCGACTACACTATTACTGTTTTCTATACAATCCCTACTACAGTTACGTATTATATATATATATATATATATATATATATATATATATATATATATATATATATATATATATATATATATATATTTTATTTCTCTATTTTTTATTATATTTTATCATTTTTATTAACATATTTTTATATTAATTTAAGTTATATTTAGAAAGACGAATGTGCAGCGCTAAGTCAAACCAACACCAGTTTTTGGCGCCAAGGCAACACATTGTAGTATTTGTTTATAAAAAAAAAAAATTTATTTATTATTATTATTTAAACTAAAAACCCACACTAAGGATCTTTAACAAAAATTTGATAAACAAGTCCGGTTTTGTTCTCGAACCTTCGTAGCCACTTATAGGCGAGTCAATTTTAAATTACGTGCAAAAAATAGCGCACACACACGCATCATGCACTCAGCAGGTGCAATGCGAGTCGCCGACCAAAATGTCAATTAATTCCGTCTACAAAATAGAGAGATACTTTTTACATTAACGGTTTTTTATATAGCTGTTTAAAGTCGGTTTTAATATCAATCATATTCAACCAATCGCCATTTTCGACGCACGCTATGAGGAGATCCCACAAAACTTATTCTACAGTACCAGGGTATAAGCAAATGATATATCGTCACAAGATAATAGTTTCAAGTATCATGTAAAAATAAATTATTTTTATTTTATAGAGTATGGTATAAAGCTAACGTTTTTGTCAAAAAAAGAAAACAAAATTTAAAAAAAATACTCAACATTTTTTTTTTTAAATACGTTTTATTCCGTAAGTATGACTCGATATCAAAAACACAAGAATAACTAATTTCACTACTTTTTTTTTACTACCACTAGTTAATATATATCTACAGTTACACCCCGCTTTACGCGACCCCGTTATGCGCGGTTTCACTATAACGCGAAATTCAAATTTATTATTAAATTACGCGAAAGAGTGCGTATAAACATAATGTAGTCATCAACTTCTCTATGGTCGCGGGAATTTCAGTTAACGCGATTTTTTTCCGGAACGTATCCCTCGCGTAAAGCGGGGCATTACTGTACTACATAAAGAATTCACTAGTGGTTCCCACACTAGGTTTGACCTGTTCTGTGAGACCCATCAACAATCCAATTAACTATACATAATTAAGCATACTAGATTAGGTAGAAAAAGAAGGGGGGAAGGTAGGGAATTTCAGACTATATAATAAATACATCCCTACTAATATTATAAATGTGAGTTTGTTTGTTACGTTTTCACGCAACAACTACTAACCGATCATCATGAAACTTTGTACACATATTTTTGGAGGTACTAGAAGTAACATAGGATACTTTTTATTCAAAAAAATATTATTTTTTACTGTAGCTTCCAACTGACTATAGTTTCGGCTGTTTGGAATCATATTGATTAATTTCTATTGAAATGATCTCTAATACTTATTTAATGACTTAAATGCGAGCGAAGCCACGGGTAAAAGCTAGTATTATATATAGTCAGAAATTCCCTACCTAATATATATATTTACGAACAAATATATACTGTAAAAGAATGGAATATAATAAGTAAAGGATAAGTTTTGAGACATCCTGTATAATGTAGTTAATGTTTAAAACAGTTGCAAATAGTAACCACGAATTAACGAAGCTGCACAAGCAACTTGTTTCGCATCACTACCATATTATTTAGCATACCCAAGCCTCCAACTAAATGTTCTATAATTATTACGACGTATAGCGACCAATAATTGCAAAATTCTATATTAATTCCTTGAAATATTATTCGTTTAAATGTGAAAATTACGCAGAGGAACATCATAATACATCAGAGAAGAGCTTTTTAATCTCTTACATATAAAAAGATAAATATTTTTTTTTCACATTGGCGAGCTTAATGCCGTCGGCATTATCTACCAGCTAACCTTTATCGGTGTGAGCGGCGATATTCGGTGCAATGAAAAGAAAAATAATAACTAAATATACATAAAACATACATTACATAAAATAATAAATAAGAATATATATATATATAATAGTTGTAACGTGGAACAAAAGAGCGCATATGACGGCCGGTACGTGTCGCTTTCGTTGCTAAAAAACGACATATTTAGTAGTCTATTATTATCATTATTAAATCATTTTGCAAAACAATTCAATCGCTTATCAACGCCATTTTTCAATCAAAGTGCTGGCAACCCACGCTCAAGTGATACCAGCAATATAATTTTTTCAATTGTGAAATATGAAAATATTTGTAAAAAAATACAATCAGATATCCCTTAAAATGTTATTATTGACAACCTATGTGGCATAGTTGTGGGCTCACCACTCTGTCACAGAGAGAAGGCTAGCATAACTTGTAAAACAAAACAAAAATTTCATATATTGTAAAATAATTACAATAAATATTAAACCTTTAAAACGTATCATAAAAGAACCTTACTAGGCAAAACTAACATGACCTACAATTGAAGAAAGAAACGTCAGCATTTCAATAAGCATAATTATTATTTAGTGTGCACAATATAATGTCCATTCCAACAAAAAAAAAATATTTTGATAACTGAAGCAAAATATAATTGATAAACATTATTTTACGATTACATAAGAATTATTTTCGAACACTCTTTTTAACGGAACATACAGGACGATAAAATTAAACAGCATGGGACCGAATCTAGATCGAAAATTGCGTGTGGAATTACATTACATTAAACAGATCTCAATAGAAGAAAACTGTAAAAACCATTGTTAAATTAAAAAAAAAACTTACACTATTTAAATTTGGAATCTTTATAACTATCTCTCGTCTCCCTTGCACACCATTTAAATGAAAGAGACAAAAAATAAACAGTATAGGACCAAATCTAGATCGGAAATTGCATATAATGAATTCTTTAAAATATATAATCAAACACAAATTGATTTCAATTGAATAAAATTATAAAAATCATTGTTAAATTAAAAAAAAAAAACAACTTAAACACTATTCAAATTTGGAATCTTACTAATTATCTCTCTTCTCCCTTGCACACCATTTAAATGAGAGAGACAAAAGAAAATTAAACGTATTCCAAATTTGAAAAACGTACGAATAAGCCGCCATTTGTTTAGATTATCCGAGCAGTCCCTTTGCATCGTTGTTTTACATTTACTGTAAGTACTTAAAGCTAGAAAGAAGAAGAAAGGTGGCTAGTTTTTTACTACTAAATATATACCCTAAAACACTAAGATAACCTAAAACAACACAAATACCCAGATACGGAATAAACACTTTTATTTTTTAATATACTTATATTACGAAATTTATTTTAACAATTACATCACAGACTGTTAAATTAAATATATATTGCGGCTTACATATCACAATAAGCCGCATAAAGTTTTTATTAAAAATATATAAAATTGATACATACGATAAAACAATCCCAAATAGAAGCCTCCGACAGCGACCAGTATTTTCACAAATTCATTAGTCATGCCAAAATCATATTTCTTAATAATATCACTCATGATGATCGTTTTAACCGGCCCGGCGCGACACTGACTACTGTCCACCATTATTAAAAAAAAAACAACTATTATCTCGTCGAAAAAAAAACCAAATATTTAAAAAAAACACAGACACCCGAATGCACTGATAACCTTTTTTTAAGATAGGATTTTTGTTTTAAATTGCATTCGCTGTCTGCATGACAATTAATACGAGATTGTTATTTTAAAATTGGAATTAAATAATAAATAGTGGAGGGAGATGCGACGCAACCGATCGCCTTGCATAGAATGAGCGATTCGCCTTCGAACAAACATTAAAGCGGCTTGCAGCGCTGACCCTACTTACAGATTGACCGCTCCGTTACCTAATTATCGTAAACATAATTATCATAAATTCTATTTTATTTTTAATAATAAGAAATAGGTTTTTTCAATTAATAAAATGCGTAGTATGCTGCTGGAAGCTTTAAAATTTAAAAAAAGTATATATTTAAGTCTGGTTGTTGTATGTTTGCGTTACCTACATCCTAGTTCGAGATCAAGGCAGTCATAACAAATAAGAAAAATAATAAATAAATAATATTAGTTCTAATTAGAAACGATTATTACTATGACTATGCAATGCGCCGGTTTAGTGTCCTGAATAAACAGAATTGGAATTAGAATCCACGTCGTTTATTCATTGCAATAGGTAAAAAATGAGTTTAGGCAGTACCAAAAACATATATTTTTAACATCGTTATATATGACTATGATTGACGAGTTTCTTGTGGTCTTCTTCTCCATAGCCTTTCCGAAGCCATTGTAGAGTCTGACGATGAGCAAGCGCACGCCTTTAGTGCCTATGCTAATAAACTATTTTCATTTCATATATACCATAAATTGACTATTATATACACACATATGTGAAGTAAATCATTTTTATTAATTTCACATTGTCACAGTCAGAATCTACGAGAATTCAAAAAGACATAAACGAGAAGAAATCACAAGAAACTCGCCAATCATACCCTATACCAGAGGCGGCTCGTCCTAAAGAGCGCTGGTGCAGTGCACTCCCATGAAAATTACAGAAGTAATCTATATTTCTTCATAATACATACTATCCTTACATTACATTCATTCTATTCTACTATGCCTATACAATAGTATATTATATTACCTATATCTACGCCGCTGTAATATAAGTTCTGTAATTTTCGTGGGAGAGCACTGCACCAGCGCTCTTTAGGACGAGCCGCCTCTGCCCTATACCAGTGATTCTCAAACTTTTTTTTTTGTTAAGGTAGACTTTTAACGATTTCAAAATTTGGCGACACACAAAGAAAAATATAAGTTTAAAAATTATTAACATTATTATATATCTAAAATTTGGCGGCACACTTAGAATTTCTTGGCACACAAAAGTGGCCGAGAATCACTGCTCTATACAATTTAAAGTACTATATTCTTTTAAAATATCTAATTAGATCACCTCCACCATGCCGGCCCTGACTAGGTCACTTCATTTGTATAATAAAACATTGGTACAAGTTTACGACAACCAACGCGTTGCATACTAGATTATACAATAAATATATTATGTTTTAAATTATGTTATCGACACTAGGTCAAGCACCGGGATTTGAACTCACCCCCCCACGAGTTTAAGAAATGACCACTACTGATTGGCACAAAAAAAACAATGTATTTCTTCCCGTAGCGACAATGGAGTTGATGCATTTATAATTCTTAATGTACGAATGTATGTCTGTTGTATAATGCGCTGTGCTATGGCACTACGAAGTACTAGGACAACAGAAACATAGAACACCCAGGACTGAAACCATTTACCATATATTTTTAATAATATCATCATATTTATAACATTTTATAAATTATTCACATAGGTCTTACGCATAGCCAGAATCTATGGAGATTTCGGAAAGACATATCACGAGAAGAAATCACAAGAAATTCCTAATTTCCAATAATAGCCTGACATATGACCAGGGCCGTCTTAGACTATGCTTTAGAATTCAGAGCCCTTTTGGAATGTAAAGAAAGCGAAATATGCAAAAAAAATTCACTATGATCTGCTTTTTTAATCAAATATGTAAATGTATTGATTTGAATAAATCTGAAAATGATCGATGTTCGTGCAACGAGAAAAGTGCAATGCGCCCGACCATGACATTTGAATATTAAATGTGAGAGAAATTGTCAGTCCTTCGGGGTCCTCTGAGGATGGGGGTCCTGAGTGCCCTTATGGTAAAGACGGTATTGCATATGACCACCAGGACACTCCGCCTAATCTTAAGCTAGAGTTTTGTCCATGAGTGGAGACAACTGTTAGCACTGACAGATGACTAGCTCACTTTACAGGTCTACCTGACTAATGCCATCATCAGTCTGCCTACCACTCTTTCTATGCCTATGATATACTATTGAGCATTGGGCGAATTACATTGGTACCGGCTTAATTTCTGAGAGATTCGACACTGAAATACACTCAACCATTAGACCACAGTCGCTTTTAACAACGTACTATATATATATATTTATGTTTCACAGTTTGATGATATTATATACAAATATAAATCCCTACTAATATTATAAATGTGAATGTGAGTTTGTTTATTACGTTTTCACGGAACAACTACTTAACCGATCATCATGAACTTTGTACACATATTTTTGGAGGTACTAGAGTGACATAGGATACTTTTTATTTAAAAAAATATATTTTTTACTATAGTTTCCAATTGACTATAGTTAGTATGATCTCTGATACTTATTTAACGACTTAAATGCGAGCGAAGCCGCGGGTAAAAGCTAGTAATATATAAAATTAAGAAAGGGGCGTTTAACAGTATACGAATATTGAAGCGCTATTTAAGTTTAATCGGTCAGTTCCGTTACGGCGTAGGGGTTCAAACCCGTAACTTCACGCATTACATCATGAAAGATATTATTATCGAGTGCGACCGATAACAGCGATCGGGTAAACACGACCACAACATGTAACTTTTCGTAAACATAAATATTTAAATGGCAATTTAGTAGAAAAACAGATTCTTTATTTAAAAATATTTTTTTTAAACTTAATAGTTCTTTCACAATATTTCGTTATACGATTTTAAAACATATTTCGAGGTAATTCTGTCCTTCTTACTAAGCCGGCATAGCGGTAGCGAAATTGAGTACAGTCTCTACCCATACAAAGGGACAAGTAATTCAACTGCACTCTTTACTCAAGCATTATACTAAACACGTTAGAAAGAGACATATTTTAAACTGTCAATAATCAAGTAACCAAGTCATTTAGGTGAATGACCTTTCGCACGGTATCCATACATTCGCATATTGTTAGTACAAATTCGAATTGCAATAACTTTTCATTTTTATTACTTAACTAGCTTTTACCCGCGGCTTCGCTCGCATTTAAGTCATTAAATAAGTATCAGTGATCATTTCAATAGAACTATAGTCAATTGGAAACTATAGTAAAAAATATTATTTTTTTAAATAAAAAGTATCCTATGTTACTTCTAGTACCTCCAAAAATATGTGTACAAAGTTTCATGATGATCGGTTAAGTAGTTGTTGCGTGAAAACGTAACAAACAAACTCACATTCACATTTATAATAGTAGTAGGGATTAGAAGAAAAAAAGGCATTTTTTAATGATATAGATAATAAATATATAGTTATATAAACAAATAAATATACGTATAAATTTATTCCTTCGAAATCGCCGACGTAACTATAAAAATCGATTTTAAAAGAACACCTTTCCACATAACTATACCATTCTATTCTGCCCTTAAATAATCCGTAGATTCCTATTGGTACTAATTAGAGAAAACAATCGAATATAAGCTATGAGTAAAATCTACCTCAATTAAAAGTGGACAGAGCTCACAAAGAGACGGTATATCTTATCTATATAGGAACATAATAATTAAACTACCAAAATATATTTTAAACAAACAGCATTTATTTAATTCACATTCCTACGTCTTCCTTATTTACCCGGATTTAAAGAAATTACGCAAAAAAAATACAGTTAATCCAACTTTAAGCGGCTAACAATTTATTAACCGGAGTTATTAAGCCGCAAAAAATATTTTAAATTGGCTAGCAGTCTATGACCACACTATACCTAATGTTAAACTACCACAGACAAATCCCCATATAGAAAAATATCCTTCCAAATTTGAATATTTGATTTTTTATGTGTTTGCGAATTTTTCACGTCGAATGCCTTTCCAAAATCTACGAGATTTCTGACTATGCGCAAGAGTCAGAAATATTTATGATTTAATACTAGTTCTATAAGTCACAAGAGATCACTTAGCTACTTCCAAACCACCGTAATTCGATATCACACCGCAAATGCGACACTATTCACGTCTGCTTTCGTCATTTCTTCCACGCGGTTTAAAGTCCATTCCAAATACATTTCTTTATTGCATGACTCTAACATATCTAGTTTTAGAACTCTATTCCTGGTCGAGACAAATATTTTTTAAATATAGTAAATAGCTTACCGTAAGACCACATTCAGCCTGATGTTAAGCTAGAGCAGCCATTCTCAAAGTGTGTTCCGCGGAACCCTAGGGCTAAAATACTGCAAAAAATACCTACCAAAGGGAGATTATAAGGTTACAACTAAATATTACATTACAATATGATTATTCATAAATATATATAAATCAGTTTTTTATAGTTATATTAAGGCTTTTTCCTTCGCCAAAAAAGTTTGAGAACCGCTGAGCTAGAGTGTGGTTTTGGAACTTTCGGACGAAAATACGGATGTTTCCTACTTTGGAATCCGTAAACATTCACGAAATTACAGATTTGACAGTGACTCACGACGGATAGGCTATTCAAGGCTTATTTTATGGACCTTTAACATGACTATATATCAAAATTCACGTAAGCTACAGAAGTGACGACCGTATCACGAAACTTAGGATATGCCTGAGTAGCCTCCCAGGCTTGAGTAGATGAAGGTGCTCCGTCCAGGTCAACACGGTTATTTGTAAATGTTATTTAATAAATATATATAAAACATATTTATTTCAGAGTTACTAACACCGTTTCTCCTGCCAATTGGTTGTCTGGTGGAAATCTCTTTTAGTGATAAGATTGTCAATAGTTCCAAGTTCGTGTTCTGTATGTGCTAATTTGTTGTAAAAGCAATAAAGGATTGCTTCAGGTCCGGTTATTACATATTTGTTCAGATGCAGATAGCAAAGGGTATTCCTCTTATATGTCAGATCGTTAAATATATCTTTACTTAATAATTGTGTATTGGTATTGTTTTCTAATTCAAAATAGTTTGGGAACCTCTGTTTCAGTGTGTAGAGCCTCGGGTCAACTGCCAACATTATGTAAGCAGAAAAACCTTGATGTTAATGTCATTGAACTCATAAAAACTAATGCTATCATTGTTTTAGGCAATAATTGTAAACAATTGTAGAATTTATTCTATGTAAATTGATAACATCAATTCGAGTATAAATAATTCAATTGAACTTTTTAATTGAGTAACAGAAATAGGTGTCTACTTGCTGTTTTATTATTATAACGGTTGTTTTTGTTCCTAAACTATGACTGCTCGTTTTTTAAATAATAATAATAATAGTTTAAGACATTATGGGTATCAGCATAAAGACAAGACCAACACAAAACAATTTTTTTAAAATCATACTAATAATATATTAATTACTATAGATAAAAAAGCATGACTAACTAAATATAATATTACTATATTTTTTATTGGTTCTATTGAAAACCACCCATGATGAGGTCCCTGTTGCAAGTTAGTTTGTACCTACTTTTTAGGATTGCAGCTTCAGTAGATTTATTATTAAAATAAAAGATCTATCTCTTGCCTAGTGCTTTTTTTAATGTTATAACTGAAAATTAATTGACAGGAAAATATAAAATATATATCAGTAGTATAATCTCTAACACGTGATATAGCTAGACATATATCTCTCTTTAGACTACTGTAAAAGTCAAAGTTAAAACGTATAAAACTTTTTAAAAAAAAATTTGATCATGGATAAATATCAAATCTTTATTTTTAATATCTATTCCAAATAATAACATACCCAATCGCTTTTCTAATGTTTATAAAAAACACAAAGATAACATAACTGATAATTATTGTTTAGTATTCGAATGATAAATAATAAATACAGAAATGTTAGGGCGTAATACTTTTTTTTTCATTAAACTTGTAAAACAATTCATTGAGATAAATTTTAGTGACACGTCTTAAGATATCTTTCTTTATTTGTAAAGCCTACCTACAAAATTACATTATGACTGCATATTATGAAATTTTAATTATAGGATAGGACGGCATGCTCGAGATGATAAAGGGATAGATACTACACTTCTAATAAAATTACAAAAATAAATAGTTTAGATGTTATACATTAATGAAAATAAAAAGACAAGAACCAAATAGATAAGGAAGAAAAAAAACACACAGAAATCTTGATTTGATATATCACAATTAATATTATTAGTTCAATATAAAAATTTTAACGTAAATAAGTACTAACCTAACGACGAAGTAAGTATTAAAAACTAGGTTACCTAGGTAAAGGATTTATAAAAAATACTTAGTTTATATGTAACATATTCACTTACCGATAAAATTGTAAAGTCCCATCGTATATTCGTCCATATAATTACCTATTGAAGACATTTTTGGAATAAAAGCACACTTTTTTGTGTAAATAAGGAAAAAATATTGATTTATGATAATGAATACTCGTTTTATAACATTTTTCAACTAATAATTAATACTGATGCAATACTATATTTGTTTATGAAATATTTTTATTTGCAGTTCATGTAAATATTTTGAATTATCTTGGCAAAAAAATATAACTAACTTAGATCGCGATTTGCTATTAGATTAAGGCTCGGACTACATGATGACTATTCATTTTTTCTCACCACGCGACATCATGTCCGAAAACAATTATGCAGTATGGAATTAATCTCTTTTATCTGGTCGAAATTTTAGGAAAGTTTTGTATTTAGAATGGTGTGTAAATATCGAAAATACTGTCTCAAGATTAAATCAATATCGCGATAGTATGACATGACCTCGAGAAAAATGAATAACTAATTTGTAATCTGTCCATGTAATCAGAGCTTAGAACCTAGCTCCTCCCTTGTGTCAGCTAAACGTCAAATTGCTTCTGCGAAATAGCGTAATAACGTTTTTAAATTATTTTTCAAACTAGTACTTTTTCTCTTGTATTAATAAAGGTATAACAAAGTATAAATCCATACGTAAGAAGAAAACAAACGAACAAAATGATATAAACAAGTACTGGCTCTATGAGCTCGATCCCTTTGCCTTAAAATCGACATAAACAAGTACAAAATGTCATGAATGTGCAGCTAATTTCAATATTCAATGCTTTTGAAGTATTTTTTTGCGACAAAACCCGTATGTTAAGTGTTTAAATAACTAGCAAAAATGCATCGCTATATACAATAATTTATTTAGCTCAGTGTAAATTACTGTAAAAATGAACGAAAAGTTACTTAGACGCATAATGCTGCGAAAGAAGTTCTGCAAGCGTATCGTGTTTGCTGTTTTAACGTTGAGTGTGTCTGTCTACATCTCCACGTTATTATTTGGTGATTTGAGATCCCCAATACTAATTCAATTAACCGACTTGGACCGTTGCCCGGCTTGCTATGGAATCTCTATATGCCCAGAACTTTATTCTGATCAGATAATAATGAAATCGGGAAATCCGTGGTCAACGTTATTTAATGCAAAAAACGTATTTTATGGTTACACGAAAACTAACAAACCGGTTGTTATGAAGAAACTAGCACACAGTTGGGAGTTAAAAGAGTTCGATATGAATTTATGTGCGAATTGGGGATTAAAGAATGATTGTAAGCCAAAACATTTATTAGATATATCTAATATTGAAGACGGGATAGTTAAGGCAGTTCAATACAACATAAGCTACCCAGATTATAAACCAAGAAAGGGGTTAGTGATGTGCCCATACGCATATAGTATTTATGACTTGATTCAACCAACATTGAAGAAAACTAATGCTAAATCAGACATGATCAATGTATGGACTATGCTTAAAATTAATCCAGAGCCGTTGATTTTACAGGTTTGTTTTTGGTATTATTTTTCTGAATCTAGGTGTTCTTGTCCTGAACGCAGGATGTCCGAGTCGGGACAACTTTAACAACAAAATGTTGAAAGGGAACTTAGTAGCAGTATTAACCGTGGACATTCTTTTTTTGTTATACTTCCATGGACACATGGTCCCGCAGACTGCTATATTTCTGCTGTATAATTTTTTTTAATGACTATTAAATATATAGGTATACAATAGGATGACAATGCCCCTATACAGCAGCTATTCTTCTACGTCATAGTAGATTTATTATATATTATTATGACATTAGTATGTAAGTGGACAATGCCAGTATACAGCAGCTAAATCAAATTGATAATTAATAAATTTATTTCATTTATATTTGTATATGTATTGATGAGTAAAAGCGCTCTATTGGAGCCCATTTACTAAAAGTAAATAAATAAAAAAAAATATATATATATTACTTTTATTATTATCCAGAGGTAATCTAACGACTTAGTATATATTTAATCACGCTTATTTATTAGTTAATATATTAGTTATAAATAAACACAAAAATTACAAACTGCGAGCTGTCTGTGAGACGACACGTCAATTGTTATAGTATTTTTTATGTTATGCTGGATTGTAGTTACTGGATGGGTGACGATATCTGCTACCAGAAGATAAGCATCATCCAGGTTAATGGAGGCGTCTCTCATTATACCTGTCTACTTGACATACATTTCATTATAGGACGTCATACTAATGTTTTATTTTCAAGGTATTACAAAAATCAAAAGGATGGCCAGTACCAGCGTGGGGTGGTGTTTGTGGACGTCTCGAAGTGGTTTCTAATGATGGTATACCTTTATCTCTGATGATGAACATACCGTGGCATCGGAAGCTCTTTATTGCTAATAAAATTATTAATGCTGCATTGGATTTTACGTTTAAACATGAGAGGTAATTGTTAAAGACAACTTTTGTTTTTATTTTGAAAAATTGAATTAAAATAATTATAATAACCTATTTTAATTTTTAATATATGTAGGTACATGTATATTTCAGTGGTTTCGTTTTTTTACAGGTTTAGATTCTACTTAATGGATTGGTCTCTTGATAATATAGTTGTGAATGAAAAAGACGAAATTTCCTTTGTCGATTTGGAAGACTTGATTGTACTTGACAAATTCATATCTCCCGGAAAAGATTTGCCAAATTGGTATCAACGGTATTCTAAGGAGGATATAGGACCTGGGTTTATATTTTCCATAGAATATATTTGTCAGCATCACCTCAGTGATCATAATTTGTGGGCAGCCTGTTTCGTTTTAGCTGGTGACGAGATGCCTTTTCTGTATCCCATTCCGGAAGATGTTGATCGGTCCAGGCCATATTTACAGAAGCTGTTGTATGACTGTCTAACGTCCGAGGATAGATTTCATACTGTGACAAAATTACAGGAACTTATGATTGATATGTTGGCAGATGAGAATATTGTTAAAGTTGGTGTTGTCAGATGAAAAAAATTGAACGTATGATATTGTACATTATACAGCATATTTCTACATTTATATAAAGCAGTTGGAGTAATTCTCGTATATGTGGCTGATCTCCGATCATTGTCACTGATGAAGGCCTTGGGGACGATAAGTCATGCACTACAGGGGCTTCATACTGTACCACTTATGGCAACCTTGAGCGAGGTACAAACAGTCCTTGGGTCCTTTGCATGAGAGCTTTTTATACAATAGGGATTAACTATTATAATAATTTAAATAAATCCTCACAAACTCTAGTCATTAGAGATAAGGTTATTTTAATTGTTTAAATAAATCACTGCCATGTTTATTGTCACACTGTATTATTGCAATTCTTCCTTTTTATATCTGTGATATTGTAAAATACTATTGTAATTTTATTTATTTAATTATGGGTTGTGAAAGATTGTAATATATTTATTAATAGAATTTGTCTTTTAAATTAATATTCTTTAATTAAATGACCCGATAAAGATGATTTGCTAATGTCAAGTATTCTGACAACTGTCTAACAAGAGATTGAATCTGAGACGCATTCAACTAAGACGAACATTTTAGGTGACGAATGGAGCTCCATCTAAAAATAGGTCCCAGTTTCCTCAAATTGATATAAATTTGAAAAATAGCTTATTTGAAATGCCCGCCAAAATTATTGTCGCCTATTGGTGGGTTAAGTGTCAAAGTTTTATTTTTTTCTTAAATGGCTTCAAATTTAAATTAGAGAATATAAATATCAACGTTGTTGTTAAAAAGATTTAATATGCTATATAATAAAAATATACAAATACTAAATCTCATAAAGAAGTTTTTAAAATAGTAAATTAACATTGTTGAAATGATAAAGAAAGACTTATAGAATAGTGCACGTGTTAAAAAGGGAAAGCGATAGATCATATTTTTAACCTTCACGAGTGGTACGCATGCGTCATAGCAACAGGAGACAGGGACGAACTTCAGATATTGAATAATAAATTAATAAAATTTATTACATACAATGATTATTATATACAATGATTTTTTGTTACTTATTTTAATTATATTATAAATTAATATTTAAAAAAGAATTATGGTTGTAATTCTGATAACTCCATTGCTGGTTTTATTTTAATATGTACTCAGAGTAATTCGTGTTAAATATATATATTTTGTGTTGTTGAAATTATCTATACAAATTCTTAATCTTTTATTAGCTGTAAATATTACGATACCGTAGTATTTGATAGAAAAAAAACATTGTTGTCAAGTGCGTGCCTGTTAAAAATACAATCAGCTGTTTGTTAATGACAGTTCTCTTTGATAAATACAAAATGGTTGAAAACTGAAGTTGGCAAACAAAGGAAGACAGCGTAATAGCGAATTTTTACGTTTTAAAGCAATTCTTTAAGTGAAAGTGTGTTAATTTGGGTGTGTAGTGATATATAGTGCACAATGCTTGATTTAGAAATTATCCCTGAGCGTTCGCTGGGCTGCGATGCTTGGGAATTCGTTTTGGGTAAGTGCGATATGTTTATGCCTTACGTCAGATTTTGCGTTGTATTTCTACTGAATGTTACTTACGCAATGTTATTTCTGCTACTCATATCCACTAATACATTAATTAAGGATATTAAAAACAAATATTTACGGCGTATATGTTAGTTTTGGGCGATAAATAACGCTTTGAAAATAGAAAGATTCGAGTCTTTGTTTGGTATTGCGATCTTCGTATTATTGTTGTTTGTGTGACCATGAAACTGTTTTCGCGCCTATTTTTCGTTGATCCCATCTCGTCTATGTGTTTTTTATTATCGACGCTTCACATGTTTATAAATATACACGGAATTTAGTAGTTTTAAAAATATTTACTACTATAAAAGAATTATTACTGTTTTTATTTTAATTTCATTGTTAGTTTACGTGTGCTCTTTATGTGCTATGTACTTTTAAGATTAGAGCAAAATAGTGTTTAAAAGAATCCATTTCAATTGTCAATATGCATTGATGTATCAATTGATTGATGGCTTCAATTGACAATCGTCTACAGATTTCTAAAACGTTAATATATTTTAAAAAAGTGTATGCACCATATACGTATAATTTATAATAAAATTCTTGACAAAATTAAATTGTTTTAACAATTAATTACTCAACATTTTTTTAGTTTCTTAATCATTGGAATAATATTAGTTAAACATATGCCTAATAGAGCAGTTGTCTATAATGATACAAATGTATTTTTTTGAATTTAGAACGTAAAAGCTCCCATGAATTAATTTCAACATATAAATAATAAAACAAAAGTCAACGGTCAGATAAAAGTTTAATGAACACATCTCACTTATCTTTTTTTTTATCACAGAGTATTACTGAATTACAGAGCATTTATTATTTATTTAATTATTTAAATAACACACTAAAGACTAATAAACAACCATAATCACAACCATAATTTGGCGAATGAAAATGTGCATCCATAACTTAAGAGCATTTGACATTTTGTTTCTTAAACTGTCAAAGTAACTTCAGGCCAAGGTATTTTATATTAGTCCAATTTTTGGAATATTTTGCAGCCATTGTGGTTTTAGTTAGATAGATACATTACTTTGGCTGCAAAGTTTTCGAAACGTGAGATTTAATTAATCCAAATGATTGTATAAAGAGTAAGTAGTGTAGATTAATTTGTTTGTGAATAAAATCAGGTATCTTAATTTTTTTATTTTATTTTTCAGGCATGCATTTCTCTCAATCCGTTGCCATCATTCAATCTCAAGTGGGGACAATACGTGGTGTGCAAGTGTTATATAGTGATCAGGTATTAATGTTTTTATCAAAAAAAAAAAATTATCAAATAATATGTTCTTGTCAATTTTTTAAACCATAAACTCGTTTTTAATTGTGTGGTGTTGACTTTAAGCCCATGCCATCAGTATTATAATAATGATAGTAAATATTATTTATTGTACAAACTTCAAATGGACACAGATTGGACTTTGGACGGGAAGAGGCAATCATTAGAAAGGGATAACTATATTGTTGAGGCATGTGTGAAAGGGATGCAAATGTCTCATTTACCGTTCACGATACTGCAAACGTTTCTCTTTCTATTTCTATAGCTTATATACTTACAATATAGCTTAGTGCTATTAAGCACTCTCTACCAGCTTGTAATTCCAGCATTCCGCATATAACATATACATTTGTCTTTTCAGAACCCGTTAGCTGTAGATTTAGTAATAAATATGCCACAGGATGGTATTAGGTTAATATTTGACCCCGTCGCTCAACGGCTCAAGGTTATAGAAGTATATAATATGAAATTAGTCAAATTGAGATATAGGTGAGTACTGTTTGATGCATGATTGTCAGATCATATTTACAAGTACCCACATAAATTACTTAGAACTATTGCAGTATTGTATGCCTCTACAATTTCTAAACCGATTGCTTTACACTTATAAATCTCTCTTTCGCATGTATGTTATTTCAAATTCATTAGAAAGAGACAAAATGTAATGCAATTGTTTTTCAGTGGGATGCCGTTCAATTCGCCCGAGATAGCGCCATCTATCGAGCAAGTAGAACATTGCTTCGGAGCGACCCATCCCGGGCTTTATGATTCTCAACGGAACGTCTTTGCGCTCAACTTTAGAGGAGTCAGCTTTTATTTTCCTGTAGATAGTAAATTTCAGGTAATATTAATTTGAACTACTACATGTTATTTTGAAAATGGAGGCTGGTTTAAAGTAGATCAGTAATGGGGAGTGTAAAACCTATATTCAGAAATAACACCCGAGCCTAGTGATCAGTATTTAAAAGTATTTTATTCCATTTTCATATTTACTAATAAATAATAAATCTTTAAACACGACAACCATTAGGCAGTAATCAAAATAAAATAGCAATATGTTGCATATACTTATATATCAAATATTCAGTTTAAATATTAATATGCATTTTTTTCTTTCTGTTATTTATATATTAATAAGTAACAATTGAAACGATTTCTTATAAATGCGTGTAACAGAACGTAATGACATCTAGGTGACAGAAGACAGTTGCAATAGATTATTATCATTGGTCAAAAATCACGTCAATAATTTTTCAAGCATGTGATTGGTCTATTTTGTTTCGTATGACTGAGTGACATTTGTAGTTTTGAACTCTACTCAGTGAATCTATGCTTGGGCGTAATTTCTTAATACACTACTCTTGTAAGAATTCGCGGCTTTTCAATACTAATTTTAAAAATAAGTATACAAAAATTATATATGTTAAAAAAGTTAAAAATATAGAATGCGAGATACAGGGGAACTAACGCCATCTAACGGTCGCTAGTTGATGTATTTCGTGTAGACTTTTCATATAGTATTTGATATATGTTTCAGCCTGGCTATGCACACGGTTTAGGTTCATTGCAGTTTCCGAATGGAGCGTCACCTGTCGCTTCGAGGACCACCATCTATTGCGGATCACAACATCAGGTAAGAAAGAACTGTTTTATATGTGATAGAATTTACACAGCAAGTGTAGTCGCTTTTATCCTAGTCTGATATATCGGAAACATAAATGTTCGGCTTGTGAAGACGATCGTTCCATCTATATTGGCAAGGCGCACTCTTTAATACCCACCCACTATCAAAACTAGGTTACTTCCATGGGCATAGCCAGCCATGGGCTCAGGGCGGGGCAGCAGTCTAAAATAGTATGTAACTGGCAAACTATACCTGCGGTCTTACTCTGGTTAATTTTTTTTTTGTGTCGACTAATGACTGTCGAATGTGAACTTTCTTATGTATTATATATTAAGTATTGTAGTTAGTACCTAGATAATTAATTAGGTACCTTATAGGTCAGAGCCCCACCGTGGCCACGCCCATGGTTACTCCACTTGTTATTCAATGCCAATAGGTACATAAAAACTATTGTAATCTGAGAGGCTACTCAGGTATATCCGAAGTTTCGTGATACGCCCGTCTCCTTTGTAGCTTACGTGAATTTTGATATATAAACCGTCGTGACGTCGTGGTCAAATCCGTATTTTCGTCCGAAGTTCGTGTGAAGTAGCCCCTTCATGCTTCCTAAGCTTGTAATAAAGTGCAATTATATCTACGCAGGGCTCATCTAGTACGGGCTCTGTTGGCAGCATAGTGGTGCCTCTGCCGGAGCTACCTCTGTCCTGCTATAGGCAACATTTGCATCTGCGGCGTGCTGACGTGTTGCGAGACAATCACTTGACCAAGGGACTAAGATTGCACATGTTTACTGAAGGTAATAATTATTATTAATATACACACATTAAATACACTAGATCAGTGGTTCCCAAAGTTTACGAGTTTCTTGTGGTATTCTTCTCGCCATACGCCTTTCCCAAGTCACGGTAGAGTCTAACGATGAGCGAGTGCACGCCTTTAGTGCCTATGCTAATAAACGATTTTCATTTCATTTCATAACTAGGCTTTGACATATCTAACAGAAATTTCCAATCTTAGGAGCCACCTTTTAGCTATAAATTTTGGTAATGTTCATAGATTCCCTAGTAGTGAGCTACGGAACTATTTATTGCAGTCTTATTTGTTCTAATTGGAATAAAACAAATGAAAATATGAGTGTTACCAATATGAATTTTGGGACCTACTCAATATTCGTTCGAACCATAGACGATTAAGAAGATTTATCACCAAAGCTAGGAATAGAGATTAAGATTATCTCAAATGTTGTTTATGCTTCCTTTTGAAGTACTGAAATAATCATAGATTTTTTTTAATAATCTTCTGTTTTTGTAATGTATGTATTGTGTATATTTAGTTATTATCTTCTTCACATTGCACCAACGACATTAAGCTCGCCTATGTGAAAAAAGTTTTTGCAATAATTAATTAATTTATTTATTTATTGTACTTGATCTCAGGACAAGTGTAATAGTGTAACAAATTCCAGGTACAACCCGGGCGTTGGAGCCGGTCAAAGTGTCGGTGACTCGTGTGGTGAGGTTCGGTGACAGCACGCAGACGGTGGCGCGGGCGTTGGGCGCTCCCTCGCGGCTCTTCTTCAAGGCGGAGGACAAGATGCGCATCCACAGGCCCACGCACAGGCGCAGGGCTGCACCACAACATTCCGACTATTTCTTTAATTATTTCACTTTGGGATTGGTATGACATTTTTTTATAACCCTTAAATGCCAACAAAGCATTTTATACACTAAATGACATCCAGTACTTAATATTATTTATACCTATTGTTGATGTGAACAAGCCGCTATTACAGTTGCTGCATATTATTTGTATTATTAAGTATAATTGTATATTTGACAAGTCCAAATGTTCCAATAAGAAGCTACGAACGTTCTAAAGAGAATAGAATATGAATTAATTAATTAACTTTAAACGTCTTACGTTTAGAATAGATAGGTTTTAAATTAGTTATATTCACGTGTTACAGGATGTACTATTCGATGCGCGTACGCATCAAGTGAAGAAGTTCGTTCTGCACACAAATTATCCCGGGCATTATAATTTTAATATGTATCATCGCTGCGAGTTTCAATTACCCGTGTTACCTGACAAGTGAGTATATATTATATAATTCCGTCTATATGTTATATTTCGTTCATACACTGAGAGGTCATGGGGAAATGAATTAACGAATGAATGAAATGATCATTCATGTGAACGTATAAGCATTCCAATCCCATTCCTTTTAATATATACAATCCTTACACATAATCTCCTAATAGAATATCTCGCGTCGCTCCACCAATAATAATAATAGTTTAGAAAAAATATTATTATGATTTTCTTTATTATTTGTGTTTTAAATGTATTTATTTATTAAATATACATAACGTCGAAGCCAGAGACAAGACACACCCAATCCAGTCATAGACAACTTGGTCTATACAAAACAATTTACATAAATTTAATTACTTTTAATGTAATGTTAGTAGTAATTTAAATTCCGAAGCCTTCCAAGTAAACTTCCATGTTTTCTATGCTTGTCCTGTCAAAATTCCACCAATCACAGTATTGATAGGCTAGTGATGAGATACATTGTAGTTTAATTGAATGTCATTGAAAAGTATCGTGTAGTAATCGTGTAGTTAGCGTTACTGGTGGATAGATCATCACTTTTAGAGATTAACTTTGAATTATAGCAGGTTTGAACTAACGAGAGTCAACTGTACTAATAAAATATGTTTCTTTTTGAAGGCCCGACCCGAACTCGCTTGTGGATACCTCGGGCGCAGTAGTGGTGACAGCTTACAGCAAATGGGAGACCATATCCGGGTGTCTGCGGCCGTGCGAGAGGCCGGTCGTGCTGAACCGCGCCTCGTCCACTAACACCACCAACCCGTTCGGCTCTACCTTCTGCTATGGATACCAAGATATTATTTTTGAGGTGACTTGCTCCTTTTTGTCAAAGCTAAGCACAGTCGGTGATCTTCAAATGGATATAACCTTGGGAATGAGTCAAACAGGATGTTCGAACGGTTTATCAAATTTATATGAAGTTGTTGTGCGATAATAAACCACAAAACTTATTCTTATTTAAATGTATAATACTATTCGTGTTCTGTATATTCTGGATCCCACGTCACAGGCATTGTCTAGTGTGGGACCATCGAGAATCGTACTGTAGTTTTACTTTAATAATAAATAAATAAAAATATAGATTGGATTTTGAACTGAAAAAAAAAACAGTACAAAAAGGGATAACTATATACTTATAGTGTTGAAGTTAAGGCATGTTTGAAAGGGATGCAGATATCTCCTTTACCGTTCACGACTCTGCGATCGTTTCTCTTTCTATCGCTTATATACCTATAAAAATTGTATCCATTTGAAATCAACATGTGTATACCATCCTTTCTTATATTTAGGGGTTCTTGGTAGGTAGTTGCTATGGTGGTGATTTCGCAATTAGCCGGCAGATGGCGGCAGTGAGAATTATATCGCATATTTCTAATTTTGTTTTGTGGGAGATAAATAGAGAATATTACTAGTGTTACAATGCGACCACAATGTGTGTCAACTTTAAATATGTTAATTTCTAGAGTTTTGTAAATATATAAGGTTGTGTGATACATTTTAAACAGCGCCATCTATGTGAGTGTGGAGGATTCACCGTAAAAGTGTCAATATTTTTCAGGTGATGTCAAACAACTATATAGCGTCAATAACTTTGTACCAACCGGAAGGCACGCAGTCGTCTTACCGTGTTAGCTCTATCGCGTGACATTATCAGGTTGGTCACGTTTAGGTTATATTATACCCTTTATTCCGAAATACATCATATTTAGTTAAAATATATTTTTTAAATTTCAGGTCCACAGGAATAAAGGAAAGTTCACAGCTTGAACGTAAACCATAATGCAAAAGTGTTCAGTGTTATCAGCGGATAAAAAGCTGCCTGATACTTTTCAGTGTGACCAACATATCCTCCAAAATAATGCAGACAGTATTTGTGTGAAAAAAATGTGATAAATAATGAGAAAAAAAAAACTTTTGAAAGTGAGTTACGGATCTCAGATGGGGTGACTTTTTAATTTAAAGGTTAATAATATTTTTTGTAAAAAGAAATAAACCGATACGTTCACGTGATTATTTCATTTTAACACAGAATTTATAGAACTAGGAAAGAATTTAATAGAATTGAAGAAAATAAAGTGGCAAAAAATCGATCGTTAGATTTTGACAATGGCAATCTATTGTAATGTCAAAATCAAAAAAATTAAAATAACAAATGTCATGTGAACGTAAGCTTTTTTTTAGTCAAATGTGTTCTTTCCAATTCATATTTTAATTGTAATTTATATATATCTATAGGTATATATATTTAATTTAAAAAATATACAAATTTATCTGAGAAAAAAGGTTGTATAGGTGAAAATGGGAGGTTCCGCTTCGTTGCTGATTTGACTTTCAAGTACCAGCAAGTCAAGTCACTAGTTGCGTTTTACTGATTACTATTGACAGTTCAACGCTGGGTTATATTAACATTGTAGGATATACAAAATCGCAATTTTAGAAAGCGATTTAAAGTTGTCATTGTGCATAGTTTGTTTGTGTAGATTCTTCATTGTAGTATTGAGCAACTCAGAAACTATTGAAAAAATAATATATTATATATTGCCAAAGTGTTAATTTCAACTATGTTAATAAGAGGTTCCCAATCTTTTTTGGGTTACTGGGTTCTTGAAAGGCAAAAATAATTTTCAAAGACCACTGTCCAAAGAAAACTCATGTATATTGTATCAATGCTTCAACGTTCAACTAATAAATTCTTCAAACAGAAATCCAAGTTTTCTCTGTACCTCTGTTAGGAACTGGCTTACCTTCCGTTTACAGCCTGAAACAACTTTTTCAGATATTTTGTATAGGAAAATAATTGATAAAAAAATTATAAAAAAAGTGCTTAGTTAGTATTTAAGAAATAATTAAAATAATTTATTTTTATTAAATAAATTTCAAAGTGACCATAATTATTTTTTTTTCAACGAGTCTACAGAAATTCTTATTTTGTATGACAATTTGTAGAATCGTTTGGAGATAGTCAATGGTGATTGACAATTGTTACTTGATTGATTCGTCAATTGATAGAAAAATTGAAATTATTGATCATTCACTTCGTGACGGGTCAATTGATTGGTATTTTTTAAACATTAATTCAATTGTTAAATGCCCAATGTAACATAAATACAATAGTCTGACTCAAAACAAGGATTATAGGCATCAAAACCAGAACAACACAAACATATAATGCCGAAAGCCTTTGTAAAGTATTTATTTCGATCTAGAACCTAAATCAAAAAGGCTCTGGTAAAAGACAAGTTATCAAATTAGTGTATCAAATTGACAATCGCGATTGACAATCCCCGGACTACGTAAGTCATTTTGAACTCGACAAAGTTTTTAGCTGTAAATAATAATAAATGTAGGAGAAAAAGGAAGAATGAATATTGTTTTATTGTCTGCAAACGAGGTGAACGGGAATTGTGTCGTGGTGTCGTTTAACCAATCAACGCGTTTCGAAAGACATATCCCACCAATGAGATTTAAAAGTTGTCAACCAATGGGGAATGCTATTAATCGTATTGGAATATTTGGGTAGTACTAACTCGATTGTAATTGAAATGAAATGACGATACTAGTTTTGTTGTTTTTCTAAGTAAGAAGTTTAATTAGAATAATTGTAGAAACTGGACTTGTATTCTTCTTTTATTAATGTCGTCAAATGAAGACAATTCTGTCAATATCGAGTATTTAAGCAATTGGTAATAAGTTTGTGATGGTTTTATTTTGTGAATTATGTGAAATGGTGATGAAATAATCGTATAAAACTAGGCAAAACATACAGCAAAATACATAATACGATGAAAAATTAAGTAAAAGTTTTTAGTTATTTTTCTCAGTCATCAGGAAGTTTCCAGGTCTGGGACCTAATAATATGTTCATTTAATATGAAATCACGTATATTAAAAGTTTATTTAATTATAAATTCCTGTTCCCAGGCATCAAAGTCTAACCCAAATACTAAATTTTAATACACACTTAAACTAGCCAAAATCAACACGTATTTTTGTTATTGTTTGACATTTGACAGTTGTTTTTTTAAATACGATTGACAGTGATCTTATACTTTAAAAAATACTTTTAAATTAACCGATATTTTTATAGCGTTCCCCATTTTTATTAGTGCTCAAGTTTATTGCAGACAATACTAATTATTATGTGTGATTGTTTTTTTTTTAAATTGCAAATTTTATGCAAATCTGGCAACACTCAGTAAATGTTTTTAGGACAATATTAAAGATAATTGTTAAGGCCATTTTCCACAGACGCTTTCCATTGTTATTTTTGCTCCTTTGTAATCAAATTTCACCATGATTTTCGTATTTCTTGTGCAAACACCACATACAAGATGGCGGAGTGGTCAGTGTGCCTTATTTAAACAATATATAGGCACAATTTCGTTATTAATTCGCAATAATAATAGAAAATAAATCTTACGCCTGCATCCATTTTACTTCGACACTTTGTCTAGGACAGTGGTTCTCAACCTTTTTTTTTTAGTTCGGCACACTTAACGATTTCCAAATTTGGTGGCACACAAAAAAAAATAAGTTTAAAATATTTAAATAATCATTTGGCGACACACTTTGAGAATCACTGGTCTAGGATATAAGTCATACTTTTGTTCAGTCACAGATCAGTGTCGTTGGATATTTCTATAACAAAAAGAGCAATGTAAATTCAATTATAATTAATAAGCAATACATAATGATTTAAAATAACTTTTTTTTAAATAATATTTTTGTATTTGAGATAATTGGTATTTAAAAAAAATCGCTTGTAATGTAAAAGGGTATAGCACGTTGTTTTTTAGGGATGCAAATTGATTTAAAAATAATAATAATGATACACTCTATATAGCATCACAATACATAATTATTAAGCAATAAACAGTACTTTGTAAGTTGCTGAAATTAATAAGAACTGCAACTGTGTACGTTCTTTTTACTTTATTAGTAAATACACATGTGTTATAATAGTCAATTAAATGCGATTTTTCTTCTCTCCATTTAACGCCTTAAGTGACGCTTTATAGAGTGTACACTGTATTTAATGTTAGAACAGTGTGTAAGAGATTCACTAAGGAATATTTTTGGTTCACCGATGAAGCAAACTTGTAGTAATGGAACCTCGCATAACGAGCAAAATAAATTGTAACATATCTCGCATAACGAGTGACCTGGATAGGGAAATCCCTGAATCGTGTAATAGAACTTTCCGTTCTATAGCTATATCAGTGGGCTTATCACGAATTTTAGTCTGGCTTTCGAACCGAGTTCGCTTCAAGCGATTTGTATGGAAATTGGAGCAGCGCCACCGCGTGCGGATTTGGAACTACAATATTTTAGATACTTTTTGTTAATTTTCGAACGTCTCGATCTTTCTTTCATTTGATAGATTGCTGGTGCTCGTTAGTCGTTAGTAAAAATTCATGATCCCGATTGCTAACGGATCCGTTTTACTTGTGACAGCTCGATGAGCTGGCTATTAAAGATTTTTTCGCGTAACGAGTGACTTCGGAACAAATTATGCTCGTTATGCGAGGTTCGGCTGTATATATCTCTTTATGTGAGTTATATACCCTTCTGCGTTTCAAGCGTTAGGTTAGTATTACCCGAATATTTTTCGAAATAAACATGTCTAGGTCTAAAATTCGTAATGAGAAACGACGCTCGAGTAATCTCTTCTTAACATTAGATTTACCAGAGCAGTCAAAATGACTGGTCTTGTTTGATCAAATTAAAATTCCTACTGCGTGTAACATTTTCTTTAATTCTTCTAATCTTATTTAATTTATAACAGAAGAATTAGTTTTATGAATTTTATATTTTTTATATATATTTGTAACAAATATATACTTTTTTTGGTTTTTGTAGAAATAGGTATATTTAAGCTGGTAAATCTAGTGTTAAAATAGGATTTTAATGGAGCGTTTGAAATAAGCACGGATTCTGCACTCGAGTCAGGTAATTACAAATAAAATCACGCTCGAGCGTCGTTTCTGAACACAAATGTTAGATCTATTATGTTGCCTAATTTTAAAGATAATTTCGTAATGACTACGATGCGGGAGATATGTCTCAAAATGAAATACCAAAAAAAGTATAAAAAGGAATAAATAAATAAAAATTTTCATACAGGTGTATTTTATTGTTTTATTTTAGTAAAACCAATTAATTTAATTGATTAAGTAATAACTTTAAAAGTATGGGAATCGTATTTTTATAGAGTGCTAAAATTACCCAAAAATATTTCTAAAAATACATATGTAATTATAGATTACTAGCTTTTACCCGCGGCTTCGCTCCCATTTAATAGAAATGAATCAATATGATTCCAATCAGTTGAAACTGTAGTCTGTTGGAAACTATAGTAAACAATATATTATTTTTTTAAATAAAAGGTATCCAATGTTACATTTAGTACCTCCAAAAATATGTGTACAAAGTTTCATGATGATCGGTTAAGTAGTTGTTGCGTGAAAACGTAACAAACAAACTCACATTCACATTTATAATATTAGTCGGGATGATATAAGTCACAATTTTACTAAAATAAATAAAATCATTAATATTCTAAAACAATATTACTCGCTTCTTACTTCACTTGACAACAGACAAACGACCATTTCAAGACACGGCTGACGTTCCTTCTCCAAAATTCAAGATGGCGGCCGTGTTTAGTTAATAACAACCAAATATACTTTTTATTAATTAATTAACACGCTTTTATTAGCTTGGGTTGTGTGTATGTATGTAACGGAATCTTTGAGCATAATTTTCACCAATTTCCAAAAGTCTGATTAATTTGAATCTTTGCATACGTATTAAGGGTCGATGACAATGCAACAATTTAATAACAGTTTCCCATTATCCTTATTAGGACCGCCAGGATTTATAAATTCTTTTATAGATCCTGTGTAGTGGAGTAAAAGAGATAAAGCTGGCGCGCGTGTTTTTTTTAGTTTTGTAAACTATTTAATTACACTAGTTTACAAATTAAAATAAAAGTCATGTCCTTTCAATGTATTCCATATCGTTGTATTTAGTAGTAATAACTAAACGCAAACATATATTTATTTTATTTCTATCACGTCTATAAATCAAGTTCTTATCAATCTTATTTTCAAACTACCCATAAGTTAGTTTCGATTTTATTTTAAAACTTTGATGCTGTGTAGTGTTTGGTTAAATAAATATTTGTTTTTACAATGTCAAAAAGGTTGTGTAAAGTACATCCTGATCGTTTTTGTTATGTGTGTGGTGAATTTATAATATCCGAAAAAGGATATCCCATAACGGAATCACTTAAAGATTGTATATTTTGGTTATTTCAAAATGACGTGTTAGATTTTTTTAATAATTTTTCTGAAATTGTTAAGAAAAAAAAAGTTTCATTTGAAGGACAAAAACCTTGTAAACTAGTGTTATTTAAGTAATACACAACAATTAAAAGTATAATTATGGCGATATTAATGGGTGTACATTTATTTGTTGTATCAAATATTGCAATTATAAGATAAATTTTAATACTTATTTAACTAATAACACAGTCAATTACGACGGGACAACTACTAACAAAGTTCAAACTATGTGTCATACTGAACTAATGACCTAATAAATAAGTTACGAAATACGTCTGAGACTTTTAACACTAAGCCAGCGGTTTTCAAACTTTTTTTGCGAGGGAAAAAGCTGTAGTATAATTTAAAAAACTGATTTATACATATATACGTATGTATACACATATGTACGTATTGCTGCTTTTAAATTTTATGTGGGAATATTTAGATGTAACTTTATAGTCTTCTTTTGGTAGGTATTTTTTGCAGTATTTTCGATCTAGGGCTAAGCGGAGCACACTTTGAGAATAGCTGGACAAAACAAAGCATTCATTAGGTGTTTAGCGCAAAAAAAGACCAATAAAACAGTTTAGTTATGTACACACAATCGGATTATTGATATCAATTCAAAATTCTCTAACAAAATTATTACGAATAGTTCAATAGACGAACCAAAACAAACTAATGCGTCAGTAATTTCTATGACGTCATTTAAAACAAATGACGATTTGAGTAATCGCGTGCATTTGTTCAACATTAATCTGTCACATGTAACGTCTAACAGACTATAATAATATATTACGAACGACAATTAAGTTCTACTAAAAAGTTTTTTAATAGCGCTTTTAGTTCAGCACATCACCGCTAGGTTCGCTACAAGTTGAATTGTTATTTACTACCCGCGCAGATTTTAATTTCAATTAAAATTAATTCCAGGTCTGATTACGGTAATTGTAATAGTTTTAACCCGTGCTAACCTCACTGGAGGTCAACAAAACACGTCTTATTAACCCATTGACGAATTCATTTGACATTACACAATCTGTTTTTCTATCTGCAATGTAAATGTCATTCTTTTACATGAGGTTTTACGTGTGATTAAAATTTTGTGATCTCTTATTGGGTTTTCGCCCAAATACTCGACATTGGGAGAATTGTCTTCTTTAGACATTTGAGGCCATTAATAAAGAAGAAGAAGAATGTAAATGTCATTACTAGATATATCTTTTAATAAAAATCGGTTGTCTGTAAAGTCGGTATACTGACGATAGTTGAACGTGACAACGTCTTAAGAAAATACTGATGGAATGGTAGCATTTTTCAAAAGAAAATTTTAATTTCATTTGTTTAATAGATTTGTATGTATATAGAGAAGGAGGTAATTGGAAATGACAATGAAATTGGATCAAGATCACTTCAAGCCTTACATGGAACGCCTCAGAGCGAGGTAACGCCGCATGAGTCATGTTTTTTCGTGCGTGCAGCCGGCTCAATCGAATTATAAGACGTTGTCACGTCAAAAATCTCTACGATGATTTCGAAAAGAAATCACAAGAAACTCGCTAATCAAAGCCTATACAATATAATGTTAGTATTAGTAGGTACATGTATATAAAGCTAGTACTAGTATTTAAGTATATAAGCACACGAACATGTGTGTAATCATTTCAGTCACATTGTTTTAAGAGGTATCACGAGAGGATCATATCCTGTTAGCTACTGCCCATTTGTCCTATCTTAATTTTTGTGTCAGACATGAATTACAAGGAAAATGTCTACCAAGGTTTCTCAGACACTAACAGCAATCAATTAAACTTCCTGCTTCTACATTTGTATTGTGTTCACGTGCGTAATTATATATTTTTTTAATACGATACGAGCTATATCAAAACATCTGTTACTACGAATAATAAGAAACACGAAAATTAAGATGTACATTTTAAAATAAATAGATATATAATACCTGCTAATATTATAAATGTGAATGTGAGTTTGTTTGTTACGTTTTCACGCAACAACTACTTAACCGATCATCATGAAACTTTGTACACATATTTTTGGAGGTGCTACAAGTAACATAGGATACTTTTTATTTCAATTGTTTTTTTATATTTTAGTATTGTTTCCAATTGATTATAGTTTCAGCTGTTTGGAAATTTTCTATATTTATTTTTATTTCCGTCTGTCTTTTTTATATATGCAGTATAAAACTATTAGAATTTTTGAGGTAAGGAAACATCATTGTATGTAGTAATTTTTTAAAATTGATAATCCCAGCCAAGCAAGAAAATATAGTTATCATACTGATTCATTCCTATTGAAATGATCTCTGATACTTATTTAATGATTTAAATGCGAGCGAAGCCGCGGGTAAAAGCTAGTAAGAAATATATTATAGGTAAATTATAATAATGTGTCCTTTAGGCGTATCCAAATATAGTGTACGACGACAAATTTTAAAATGTTGAAATTACTTGGTTTTGTTATCCATACAATGACACACTCTACGTAGCATCATAATACGTCATTATTAAGCAATAAACAGCACTTTGTAAGTTGCAGAAATCTATCTATATATATAAAACTCAAAGGTGACTGACTGACTGACTGACATAGTGATCTATCAACGCACAGCCCAAACCACTGGACGGATCGGGCTGAAATTTGGCATGCAGGTAGATGTAATGACGTAGGCATCCGCTAAGAAAGGATTTTGATCAATTCTACCCCCAAGGGGATAAAATAGGGGATGAAAGTTTGTATGAAACTTTGTCAATTTTAAACCGATCGGGCTGAGACTTTGCATGCATAAAGCTACTATGACGTAGGCATTCCCTAAGAAAGGATTTTGAAAAATTACACCCCTAAAGGGATAAAATAGGGGATGAAAATTTGTATAAATCTTATTAGATTTTCGATTGATTGAACTGAAATTAAAGATTGGAGCTACTGTGATTAAGCACGCTAAACAAAAATAAAGCCGCAAAAACTATACCTAATTAATAATAATACTTTTTAACGGGAGCGAAGCCGCGGGCAACAGCTAGTTAGTGATAAAATCGCCAATTGTTCTAAATTTGTATGTTATGTGTCAATTTGTATTTTAGAGAAACTTATGTGAAATAATATTGCGGATTAAAATGATGCATCGTGGCAATAAAAAGACAAGAAAAAAACAAGAAAGATGACACTGACAGAATAAACGTCAAAACTCCAAATATTTTCGGCTTGTAGAATCGACCGCCACAGTATGTATTATTTTTATTTAAAGCAATAAAGAATTTATTGTTATTATTATTATTTTACCATGGATAATCTATTTGTGATATGTGAATGGAGTTGCATGTAAATAAATAACGTATACATATTAAATTGTCACTGTCTGCATAAATTGAATAAATATTAAAATATTCACGTCAATATGATATACAATAACAATTTGTTTTGCATTCTTGCAGAAAACAATTCTACTACCAAGGTTGTCGCCCGCAGTCGACGTCATCCGCGATACAAGACCTCAGTGAAATGTAGATTACCATAAATACATAATTGGTAGTAAATGCAACGAAAGTTAGCATTTACGAAGTATAAATATATTTTATAACCTTAATTTAAATAAAAAATTACAGATGATTACACAGTGTTGCCTATTAAAAAGAAGTATATGTACCATAGACTTGTGGAGATATATTTGTAATGTTTATTCCCCCGGAAGAATCAATTCCCCTCGAGCGCCTCTTAAACGATCATTCCTTTACTCCATTGTCACTAGCCAGGGCTTCACCCAGGTCTCGTCTCAATCCCGCCCTTTTGGCAGCATTGATCCAGTCGCTTCACAACTCTTCCATCCTGTTCCGCTCCACTGTAACAGCCGCAAGGCTAACAGCAGAAACTCCGAAAAAAACGATGTTTGTTTAAAGTTATTTACATTACGCAATACGTAAACATTATGTAAATGACAGTATTCAAACAATCTGTTAAGTTTTATTTAAAATTTTCTATGATAACACCTCACCCGATGTTTTGAAAATATTAATCAATGGAGCTTGTTTGACGCTAAATGGTAGCATCTTTCATTGGCGGGCTGCTAGTAACCAACTACATTTACAGAGAAGTTACTCTCATTAATGGCAATATTTTGGCAGACATTTAGAATATTAAATCATTGTTTTTGTAGTTATTTACCTTTTAATGTGAAACATCTACTGCGGCGGTGTGGGGAGTGAGGGTGTTGAGCGGCGACGCTCGCTATGGCAGACCTTCGGGAATCCTCGGCTCTCTTCGGCTTGATTCGTTTGTATAAGCTTTTTCACTATAATTCAGTTTCAGTTCAAATTACATCGCTTATAAAAATTATAGATATCATACAATACCTTCGATTCTACGAGTTGAAACGAGGAATCGATATCGGTATAATTCGATACCGTTGACCACAAATCGAGTTCCAATTACAATGGTATCGACAAACCGGTTTCATTAATATTCAACTTTTTTTATCATAATAATTTGATGCAAAGTTTTCGAAAAGCTGTACTAAATTAAAGGAAATGAATTGATAGTGAATAGTCAATTAAATTAGTCGGTATTTCGTTGTCGAGAGATTAGATAACACATTTTAGGAAATTTGTCAGGAAAAGTAAATAATATCTTATTTACGCGCGTGGACACGCAATTGAGCGATTATTGGTATTTTTATGACACATTGTTTTTGTTTTAATTCTAAGAAAAAAAATCCTTTTCAAATAACAAAAGAAATAAAGATAGTATCTACACAAGACGATTTTCAAATGGATACAGTTTTTGTAGGTATAAGCGATAGAATGTCGTGAACGGCAAAGGAGATATATGCATCCCTTTCACACATGCCTTAATTCGATATGATAAGAATATAGTTATCCCTTTCTAACGATTGTATCTTTTAGTCCAAAGTCTAATCTGTATCCATTTGTTAGAATTAGTACATAACTGACATCCTTTAATATGATAACACAGGAATGCGGAATTTCAATTAATTACTTAAACAATATGGATATAAATTAAAATTAAAAATTCCTTATTAATCCTACTTCATCTTGCAAGGAAAAACTTAACCAGTAAGTCAGGCTTATTATAAGATAAATAACTATTTCAATGACAATCTAGTGTGACTGAGATGATTGTGTGTATGTTTGTGTGCTTATATACAGCATGCCTATATCGCCTGATCTTTTTACAATACTAAAATTAATTTCTTAAAGAAGTCAATGACACTTCAATGCCATTTAGTATCTTTGTTTTTTTTTGTATTAATAATATTTTTTGGCTTTTGATAAAGATACAAGAACAAAAGACGTCTGATATTTTTTGATATGACATATTTAGTGCATGAAAGTATTTTTTGATATTTAAAGAACATAGAATATATTTTACACACTGAATGAAGCTTCAAATGAGATCCAGTAATTAATATTATTATATCTAAGTATTGTCGAAGTGAACAAGCCGCTATTACAGTTGCTGCGTATTGTATTATTAAGTAGGTATATATAATACTAGCTTTTGCCAGCGGCTTCGCTCGCGTTAAGAAGTATTATTATTAATTAGGTTTAGTTTGTGTGGCTTTACTTTTGTTTAGCGTGTGTTAAGTAGTTATCACCATTCCTGTCGTGGGTCATAATTGAAAACTTGCTCCAGTTACTAACCACATATCTGTCAATCTTTAATTTCAGTTCAATCAGTCGAAAATCTAATAAGATTTATACAAACTTTCATCCCCTATTTTATCCCCTTAGGGGTGGAATTGATCAAAATCCTTTCTTAGCGGATGCCTACGTCATAACATCTACCTGCATGCCAAATTTCAGCCCGATCCGTCCAGTGGTTCGGGCTGTGCGTTGATAGATCACTATGTCAGTCAGTCACCTTTGAGTTTTATATATATAGATTGACAAGTCAAAGTGTTCCAATATGAAGCTACAGATAATCAATAGTTTCTGAATTGCTCAATACAACAATGAAGAATCTACACAAACAAACTAAGTAACAATAACAACTTTAAATCGCCTTGTAAATTGCGATTTTGTAGATCTTACCATGTCGATAGCACTCGGTGATATATGTATTGATAATTACGATTAATTTGCAAACATAAATTTACATAATATTTAGTATCTAATAATTAGATAAAATATTTTACATGTGCCCCGATATCACGTTTAATATATATTTTTTATAAATAGTAATACGTTTTATTATGGTAATACAAATAAAATTAACGTTATTTCTGCATACAATAATAACAGCTTAGGTCTTTAGGTATATACTTAAAACGGGATTTCATAGGAGTAGTTCTAGAATAGCGCTGGAGGGGATTAAGTTTTTTCTCTTGGAATAAGCTATGTAAAGTCAACAATCTTCAAATGGATACAGATTCGACTTTGGACCGAAAGAAACAATCATTAGAAAGGGATAACTATATTATTATAGTGTCGAAGTTGAGGCATGTGTGAAAGGGATGCAAACATCTCCTTTGCTGTACACGACATTGCGTTCATTATTCTTTCTGTCGCTTATATACCTACAAAAACTGTATCCATTTGAAAACCGCCGTGTGTACTCAAGTGCAAATTGTACACTCAAGTAATGAACAGCGTATAAGTGAAGTGTGAAGTACATCTAAATTATAAAACCTACTATAAGTTGAAAATGAACAACATAATGTTACATGTAGATGCAAAGCATGGAATGTTGTAATCATTGTATCAATTGTATGAATCGATCATTAATATCAGTGTGTAAATTAACTATGAAGTAAAGATATATAGATATTGCCATTTCATGGTCGAGTTGTATGATATAGACCAGAAATCCGCGACTTCGAATATTACGTAGTTTATAATATCACTAGCTGTTGCCCGCGGCTTCGCTCCCGTTAAGAAGTATTATTATTAATTAGGTATAGTTTTTGCGGCTTTGTTTTTGTTTAGCGTGTGTAAAAACGTCTTCATCACAGTAACTCCAATCTTTAATTTCAGTTCAATCAGTCGAAAATCTAATAAGATTTATACAAATTTTCATCCCCTATTTTATCCCCTTAGGGGTGGAATTGATCAAAATCCTTTCTTAGCGGATGCCTACGTCATAACATCTACCTGCATGCCAAATTTCAGCCCGATCCGTTAGTCCAATCAATGAACTAAAAAAGTGAAAAAAAGTCCAACCAGGACAAAAAAAATACAGTCGTATAGGAAAAAAAAAAGAATATGAGTGTCTGTGTGGTGCAACTCGCGCTGGACTAAAGAACCTAACCTAAAAAATTCCGAAAGTTCGAAAAAACGGTTTTTTTTTATAAAAAAAAAAACAATGACTCCGATCAGAAAAAGTTAAATTAGAAAGTTGTAGGTATTAAAAAAACGCATCGATTCGTTTTTGTTGAGTTTAATTCAGTTCATAACTTTTCGAGTTATTTTTAAAAAATCATCGAAAATTACCATTTTTAGTTTTATAATAACTTTTTTATTTTTGGTTTTTTTTTTTGAAATTCACCAAAAAGGTAGGTATATAAGATCTTTTTTGTAAAATTAAAAAATTTTAATTTTTTACCGAGATACATCGATTTTTCGAAAAAAAGGTTTCGGAAAATGGCCACTCAAGTCCTAGGGAAGGTCATAGACAATCGCCCGGGTACGCATTTTCTATGACCTTCCCTAGGACTTGAGTGGCCATTTTCCGAAGGCACCTTTTTTTCGAAAAATCGATGTATCTCGGTCTTAATATTTTTTAATTTTACAAAAAAGATCTTATTTGGCTAGTAAATACCTACCTTTTTGGTGAATTTCAAAAAAAAAAACCAAAAATAAAAAAGTTATTATAAAAACTAAAAATGGTAATTTTCGATGATTTTTTAAAAATAACTCGAAAAGTTATGAACTGAATTAAACTCAACAAAAACGAATCGATGCGTTTTTTTAATATCTACAACTTTCTAATTTAACTTTTTCTGATCGGAGTCATTGTTTTTTTTTTTATAAAAAAAAACCGTTTTTTCGAACTTTCGGAATTTTTTGGGTTAGGTTCTTTAGTCCAGCGCGAGTTGCACCACACAGACACTCATATTCTTTTTTTTTTCCTATACGACTGTATTTTTTTTGTCCTGTTTAGAATTTTTTTTTTTTTACATAGAACCAAAAGTTCATTGATTGGACTACGTCGAGTGGTTTGGGCTGTGCGTTGATAGATCACTAAGTCAGTCACCTTTGATTTTTTATATATATAGATTACTTAAATAATAATAGAAAGGTCATTTGACATGAAGGTTTTGCGTATGAATTAAAATTGTATAATTTCTTATTGGGCTATTAGCCGAATACTCGTAACTCGACATTGGCAGAATTAGAAGAAGGCTGGTAGATAATGCCGACGGCATTAAGCTGGCCTATGTGGAAAAAAAAAATTTTTATGCAACAAAGAATTTATTTATTTAAGAAGAATAAAATTTTCAAGTTTATGTTATGGAAAGTAAAAAAGCCACAGGAGAGAGTGAACTATAAAAATTCTTTATATCAACCTATAATGTGTATAATATGATATTTACAATGCCTTCTTATATCTTAACCTAAAATCACACATCCGTTCTCATTGACAGCCAATATCGAAATGCACATTCGGGAGTCCGTTGCGTTCTTCATTTATTTTATTTAAAGTTCTTAATTTAAAATTGACATTTTTATTTATAAAAATTGGCTTACTAATGATGTTTTCTTACTGTCAAAAGTATGATTTTAAACCGTAGCGGTAAATGAAACGGTTTGACTAATAAAAACTTTTAATGACTTGATTTAAATATCTTCAATGTTTATTATCGGTTATTTTCCTGTGAATAAGTGGTTGTTTAATGTTAAAATTTAAAATCTGCTTACTCCCTCTATTGGTAGGCGTAGGAAAAACTATTCTTTGATTTTGATGAATTTTTACGTAACTAGATTGGAAAAAAATGTAATGTCACAGTAAAACGGTAAAGGTATAATTTTTATGTGTTAATTTCATACTTCTAGTTAAATATATAAAATAATAGCTTACCTTAATTGTCGTCTCGTCGCTTGGTCCGTGTAAATGTCAACTGTCAACGAAAACGATAACTTAGGAACGTCTTGCTGTGTACGGCAAACTTGAATCTTATTTGACAGCAATAATTGTATTATTATTTATTATTACTTGAGTGCCTTACTTCCATCTATCGAAAACATGTACAGTAACACCCCGCTTTACGCGACCCCGTTATACGCGGTTTCACTATAACGCGAAATTCAAATTTATTAATAAATTACGCGAAAGAGTGCGTATAAACATAATGTAGTCATCAACTTCTCTATGGTCGCAGGAATTTTAGTTAACGCGATTTTTTCCGGAACGTATCCCTCGCGTAAAGCGGGGCATTACTGTATGTCAAAAATCCCCCGCTAACTAACAACCGATGTAAACGCCCTAAATGATATACTATCTAATAAATTATTTAGAAATGACGTAACGAATTACACACGTTGACAATGGAAAACAATGTGAGTCATAATAGCAATCGAATCTATATCGTCCGTCCCAAGTTTATATAATTATGCAATAAGTGTGATGTTCTTAGAAAGGAATTTGCCCGCGATTTCAACTTAATGTAAACAAATCTAGCATTTCCTTTTGCGTTTAATTCATTTTATAGTTGTATAAAATATAAATAATAATTTTAAATATGCGAAATAAAATAATATGTACTACAAAAACAACAGTACGTTAAGGGATTAATTACCTGTATTTTTCTTTATTATTTTTTACGTAATCTATGACATATCTCCTATATAATATGTTTAATAAACAAAAAATCATGCATTAATGTAATGATTTCGATTTATTGCCCAGGCGTTGTGTTCACGAGAACCAAATAAACGCGTTAGAAGTCATCTCATAGTAGGAAATAAGAACAGGGACCTTACATATGTCCAAAAGTATGTACAGTTACTTTTACACAAACAAACATAACATTGTAATAATTGTTTGGTGATAATTTTTATCAAATTCCCCAAACCTTATCAGTTTTCATATATTATAGTTAAAAAATGTTATTGTGCAAATTTGTTTAGCGTGGTACTTCCAAATTCAAGCCTATCTATGTAGATTGTGTTTAAAATAAAATAGGTCCCTACGTTATCTTTTATGGGCTAGTAAAAATATGGTTTGTTATTGTTTGACCGCGATATAATCTTTCAATGTTTTAAGCGAACTAAAGCCGCGTCTCCTGCTCCTGTTTCTTCGAAACATTACACAAAAACATTGTGTATGAATACAAAAATGTGTACGGCCACGCCCCAATGTTTCAATGTTTTTGTGTAATGTTTCGAAGAAACAGGAGCAGGAGAAGCGGCTTAACTGCAGTATTTATCTATGGTAGGGGTTTATATGCATAGACATCTAGACGCTTGTGGGCCGAATTTTAACTTGACATTTATGTATTTTGTATTACTACAAAGATAAGTGAAAATATTGCAAATAAATTTGTTATTATTCGAAATTTTCCGGATAAACAAAACTTATCACGCAAGCCGACCGTGTGTGTCGACTTTTGGACATATCTTCTTCCGTACATACATACATTCAGAGCCGATACAGATACTAATGTATTTTTTATTTGAACTTTCGTTGTTCAATGCCTATAGTATAATATAGGCATTCAATAAAGTCTGATGATGGTAATTGGTAGCCTTTCAATATACCAATATGTCAATATAGACAGAGTAGGTACCTACATTTGTCTCCCCGAGTCTGTGATGACAGACGGACCTAGCGTCGCCAGGCGTCCGAATAAAGCCGGACACAGTTAGGATTTCTGTGGGCTTATCACGAATTTTAGTCTGGCTTTCGAACCGAGTTCGCTTCAAGCGATTTGTATGGAAATTTGAGCAGCGCCACCGCGTGCGGATTTGGAACTACAATATTTTAGATACTTTTTGTTAATTTTCGAACGTCTCGATCTTTCGTTCATTTGATAGATTGCTGATGCTCGTTAGTCGTTAGTAAAAATTCATGATCCCGATTGCTAACGGATCCGTTTTACTTGTGACATCGATTCGAAAGCCAGACTAAAATCGTGATAAGCCCACTGATTACGTATCCGGCCAAAACGAACGGTGTCCGGCTGGTCCGGCTTTTTACACTTGAATAATAGTCACTTCACAAGTCGAGTTAATGAAGCACTTAGGACTGATTTGGCATTTGTTTTTATTGGAATTTATGGTAAATAATCAAAAAAGCTTAGTTTTGCATACATCTTTTTGTCGTCCTAATACTAAGACTTGAAATCCTCAATAATGCAGGGTATCCGACCTTTTTACCCAAACGCCCGCTAGCTATTAGGTTTGGCGACCTGGCAACCCTGGACGGACCACATTCCAGTTTAATAACAAGCAAAATATGTCAGGCTACTATAAAAAAAACTAGTATTTTTTAGTATTTCCATAAAGTTTGTTTACAATCAAAGCCGATGGAAATATTTATGTACTGCGCAGGAATTTTCTGACATAATTCTATATTTAGTGCGTTTATTATTTCACTTCGCATTTAATTTACGATTGACTCATCCATTTATGGAGGTAGTGTTAATAAAACAAACAATAGACACTTGTCTGTCTATTGGTCCTTGGACGCGACCGCTGTGTGCAATGACGTATAAAAAATCAAAAATCTTTATTTAAAGCCGCGTCTCCTGCGCGTGTTTTTTCGAAACATTAGACAAAAACATCGAAACATTGGGGCGTGGCCATACACATTTTTGTATTCGTACACAATGTTTTTGTTTTCCGTGGTCGACGGAAAGCAAAAACATTGTGTACGGCCACGCCCCAATGTTTCGATGTTTTTGTGTAATGTTTCGAAGAAACACGCGCAGGAGACTCGGCTTAACATAGGCTCTTGCACATAGTCAGAATCTACAAAGATTTCGGAAAGGCATATGACAGGAAGAAATCACTAGAAGCTCGCCAATCATAGTATAGATAGGATCACTATAGTTGTAATCGTTTAAAAGTCCATTAAAAAATTCAAAATGAACGCGAACGGAATAAAATTGCCTTTTAGCAACATATTGTCGGGTCCTATTATCAGGATAGGATCTACAAAATCGCAATTTTACAAAACGATTTAAAGTTGTTATTGTGCGTAGTTCGTGTAGATTCTACGTTGTTATATTGAGTATCAAAAACCATTGAGAAAATGCTAATTTAGAAGTAATTTCAACAAAAAACTAATATTGCCAAAATGTTAGTTTCGACTACGTATTTCTTCTTTTATTAATGGCTTCAGATATCTATTAAAGACAATTCTGCCAATGTCAAGTATTCGGGCAACAGACCAATAAGAAATTATAAAATTTTAATTCACACGTAAACCCTCATGTCAAAAAACAAAAAAACTGAGACTACGTTATTTTAAATTGAATTTATGAAATTAAATGCCAACGCGATATTTAAAATAATCAGAATAAACGCGATAATAGCAAGTCGTATAAAAAGATAATGTAGACAGGCGTAATTTTTATCTAATTTATAAATTATTAATAAAAATAACACAAGTTTCATTTCGTAAGTGAAAAAAGTTAAACATGTATTTTTTATACTAATAATGATAATCGTCCTCGAACACCCCCCAAGTATTATATGTAATCCAGAAGTTCCCAAACTATGAGCCGAGTGAAGATCGAGTCCCAAAATGTAATATTTGTGTTAATAGAACAATTCTTCATTCACATTGGTATCGCTTGTATTTTTAATTAAAATAAATAAGATGACATTAAATAGTTCCGCTACTCGCCACTAGGGAATCTGAGCATTACCAATATTTATACACACATTTTTCTAAGACTCCAAAGATTGGAAATTTTTATTAAATGAGTCGGAGCCCAGTCAACTTTGGGAAGCACTGATCAAATCAATTACTTAGTATTCGATGATATTGATTACCTTTTGTCGAGTAAACATGGATAATGTTTTTGGGTTAGGTCAAGGACACAGTAAAAGATCCAACCGCAAGACCTCACGTTCATTTGTTTTAGAGTGGAATAATAATCGATGTCACTGGCAGATAATAATAAAAAGATAGATATTCATGTTTAGAATTAACAAAGGAATATTTTCACGTCTCCAATACATAAATAGACAATTGTCAACACAAACTCTGACGCCATAGTCCCAAGTCTAGCTCGTCATCGCTATACTTCAGTGGTTCTCAACTATAGTACTATATAGTATTTATAATTTCTTCTACAATGACGTAACAATTCCGTTAATGATTTTAAACAATTGTTTGTGTTTTATTTATTGTACATTACCACGTAACAGTTGGTAGTCAATGACAAGTCAGATTTTTTTTAAAATGGTCCCTCGTCACTAAAAGGTTAAGCACGTAAGGGGTAGCGACCCTAACAATCAGACAACTACAATAAGGGTTTAAAATATTTTAATTTTTTCACTTCCCTTTCGAAGTTAACTTCATAAATATTCTTGCTTTACAACCAATGAGAACGCGCCAAAAACTGTCAGTAATCTTAGTAACAAATCAAATCGCTCGAAATGTCATATTTCACTAATAAAGCTTTAGCGAGATATTTTTTTAACACGACAATTTTTGAACGATTTCTCTCTTCATTTCATAGTATTGAAACAAGAGTATTTATGTAAGTGTAAAAAAAAACCAATATTTTATAATAAATAATTAATTTCTTTCAATACTTCCAATCTTCCTTCATCACAAAATGCATGACAGACACACGAGTTACAATACTGGTAAATATTTACAAATTATCCTAACTAATTATTATCTAAATTATAAAATAAACGTGCCTTTAGTTTAACAATTAAAAAACAATTCAAGGACTTCTAATTGAGAATAATTCTTTTTATATATAAAAGAAATACATATACGCTTAATAATTTGTATTCTACTAGCTTTCCAAACTTCAATATTAAATACGCTAGCGTGCAGAAAAATCGACTTTTACATAAACCAACAATTTCAGCTAAAAAAATTCCATCGTCTTAGTTACGGTTTTTTTAAACTACCGACATAAATTTTAAAACATATAGTATGACTCGATCCTTCCGCACACCAGTGCAGGTAATTCAAGAAGTAACCCAACACAATTAAATTACAATTATAAGGAAAACTAAATCAAAAATCAACCTTATGTAGAACGATTAAGGAAACTGTAAATCGTACCCTTGGACAGACGGTAGAGTAAAATCTTTGGTGTTCGAAATGCGGGTATGTATATAATTAAAACAATTAAGAAATAATAATTCGACCGAAATTTTTACAGATAGCAACACTGATTTTACCAACGGGTAATTTTGACCCATTTTTAAAAAAACTTTTCATGAATTTTCTTTAAGAAAATTTATGTCGTAATTTATATTTAATTAAATGCAATCTTCTTACTTGTTGGCTACTGAAAAACGAATATAGTAAAAACAGGTACTATGTAAAATCTGAATTGACAGTGACAATAACAACTTCCATTCTGAAATTTTTGAAAACCAGCACGTGTTTATGTATAATAACGATCCTAAAGATCTAACCGGAGAGATACTTTTATCCTGAAATCACTGGTACCAACTTTAATATTTAAAAAAACGAGTTAACTCTATGGAAAAAAAACTGACATTTATGAGGTTGTTTTCAATGTTGAACTCTACATCAGGGACACAAAGGGAAGGAAGAGGGGGTGAAACCGGTGCGAGAGGAGAGGGGGTCCTTTTCCCTGCCTTACAAAGATAAGTGTAGAACGCGACCTTAATATTGCGAGCTATTTAGATCTAATGTACAAGTTTCATACAAAAACAGTTTGAATATAACGGCCAATCGTAAAACGAGTTTTCATTCGTTCATTCGAATGAAAACCTCGCATAAAGAGCATAATTCGTTAAGCGAAACAATCTTTAGTAGCTAGAGCAGAGTTCTAAATACCGCATTACTCGTTATGCGAGCAAATTTTTTTTACAATTTTGCTCGTTATGATAGGTTCTACTATACATACTAAAATACACGACTTATAGTTATACAACAAAAAAAGAGGAAACATTTACCCATAAATAGTGCTTATACAGTGTGGGGCATGGGAACCTCCCACTTTAAAAAAGATCACTATCGTTGTCTGCTATTGTTCCCGACTGGAAAACAATTATGTCTTAAGTATGCAAATCTAAGGTAACAGGATCTACACTAAATGTAAATGTACATAACCTTTTTTATTATTTCATATAGTTTTCTTTTAGCAACTTTTTGATATGTGGGAGATTCCCGCGCCCCACCCCGCACAAGAGCTTAACACGTTATAATTTTAGGAAGAATAATTTCTTATATTTGGACCCAAATTAGACCCTACACTTATTTCATTATAAAGGCATAAATACCAAAAAATAATTTACCTCATTTAGCAGTCTGATTTTTAATAGTTCTATCTTTCCAAAATTAAGACAAAATTTTATATAAAAAAACCTGTCCAAAGGTACTACGAAACATCAGTTTTAGATTTAAAAAAATAAAACAATCACCCTGTAGCATTTGGTATTAATGATAGACAAAGGTATTTGCGTATGGATAGATTAACTGTGACAGGACTCCACTATTGAACGCGACAGTCAGCCACTAGATGTCGCTAGCGACTCATTAATATTATTCTAATGAAGACAATTCTGCCAATATCGATTATTCAAGTGGCAATCCAAAATTTTAATACACATGTAAACCCATGTATCAAAAAAGTACTTTCTTATTTTTATTAATGACCTCAGATGTCTAATGAAGATAAAAACTCCCCTGTTTAAAAACATCCCTTATTCTTTGACATTTAATCTACTCGTTCGTGTCGAGGCTTTAGAGGCTACACCTGCGACCATTAAAAAGCCATTCTTTCGTAAGTAGTTAATTACATGTAGGTAGTTACAACTACGAATTATAACCACGTATCTTTATCGTAACGTGACCTTTCAACAACTTTACATCACACAGCCACAGCTGCAAAAACTATCGAAGAATCAGATTAAATCTATACTAATAATAATATAATAAAGAGGAAACATTTGATTGTTTGTTTGTATGTATTGAATAGGCTCCGAAACTACTGGACCGATTTGAAATGAATATAGACTATAGAATATTTTCAAAATTTCAATAATGTCACCCAAAATGTGAAAAAAAAAAAATCATTATATTGCATACGCTGCGGAAATTATTGACAATAGAGCAAAGTGATGTACAGTTTTATAAAGGACATCAATATCTACAAAAAAGTCAGCAACACCATATGTCTAACTATTACAGTTATGTCACAATAACTATTTTTTCATGTTAAAATTTAAACTTCATAGTACTTTATATCTTCATTACTACGCGAACGAAGTCGCTGGCAACAGCTAGTATTTATATAAAATTAAAAACGCAATAGTATTTAGTGAACAAATCCTCAAAAAGAATTACGAAAAGTAGTTATCAAAAATGATCTTTACATATACGCGATATCATGTTAACTTGAATTACTATCAAACTGACATAAATGAAACGATCTAACCTAACATAAGAAAATCTATCCAGAAGCAATCGACCTTTTCAAGAACAAAATAATATTTTAAAATTGGCGCCAAAATGAGAAGCGATGATTTAACGACGAATAATTCCTACTACTAAAACAAAAAACAACAAAAATCATCAAAATCATCGTCATTAATATCTTAAAACAGGGGTCTCCAAACTAGGACTATCAGCTAAATTTATTAAAGCTAATATGATTTTAACACTTTTACGCTATCCACTCATAGATGTCAAAAACTGTTTAAATTTTTATTTTATCTCTTTGTATTTTTATTCATTGATCGTAACATACATTGAAGTCCATTTCAAATTTAACACATTTACTCAAAACGAAACATCAAATAAAGCAATCTCTATTGCCAAGTAGAAGTTTAAAACGAAATCGAAAGTTTGGCGACCCCTGACGTAAAACAACGCAAGTTCTTCCAAAAATATAATGTCTAAATAATTTAAACAATTATTGATTATTCACCCGTGTCAATGACAGGGTTGTGTGTTTATTTAAAATTTAAAGTATAATATGAGACTAGTACATATGGGCGTTTCAATTAGAGTTTACCAAAAACAATCAGCTATGTCAAGGGTGGGCAGGCTTCGGAAGCTACTGAACAACTTTAGGTGATCTTACGATTATGTAGATGCTATCCTCGGTCAACTCTAATTAAAATGGAATTACTGAGAGACCCTATAGTTCCTGCATTCAATGTACAATCATTACATCATAGACTATGAGACCTATTGTGCAAATAACTTACAGCAAGTCTTAGTTGATTAACAGGTCCCAAACCATCCGAATAATAGATACCAACATGGACTAACTTAATCTAACATACCCAATGTCATCATACTTTGTACAATCATATTAAAGCTTGGGAGATGAGGCTCAGAACTTGAGCTTGGGCTTGAGCTCGTGCGCGCGCCCGCCCCAATCCAGCCGGTAACGACGCGTGCGCCACGAGATCTCCGGCCTGAGGAGAGCAGCCGCCAGCACCACCGGCGCACAGAGTTCACTCCACACCCAACCCAGTAAAAAGCGCACTTTGCCAGGCGCCGCCGAACCCGCCTGACACACACGCAGTAACAACCAATCTGATAAGAACCACAACAACACATGCACCAGGAAGAACGCTACAGGCTCTGCACCAAATAGTCTGCCGGCTGCCCAAGCCGCACCTGCACCGAGAGGCAAACACTCACTGAGAGGCTCAAGCAGACATGTGCCTGGCATCATGGCCACCCGCAGCCGAGCCCAGCGTGTTAATCGCGCATGCATGCCCGTCACTGAGCGAGTGCCTGCATTCTGTAGTGCTGGCAATGAGCATACACGCAATCGCCAGCCTGCAGCTAGTAAAGTCTTGGCCAAGAAGTAATCTTCTGCCAGATATTCTGCAAAGGCTATCAGTCCACCTGCTCGTTCCAGTGCTTCCTTTCGGACCATAGAGGACATCCCCACATGACAGTTGATACCAAGTAAGTCTGCCATTAAGTACATACGAGCCTGTGAGCATCCAAAGAATACCTTCTCATACACAGCTGCAAATCCTTCTGCATCATACACAAATGGCATCTGGTGCACTATCGCAACGCCGTCTCGCATGTGTTGCATCATGTCTAAGAGCGTGTCATCGCGCATTCGAATGCCAGCATCGCTGATGAGGAGAAATGGATACTTAGAGGCCAGATACCCCGGCTGCATGTTGTTGATCTTGGGGTTAACTCCAATACGCATGCCGCCAGTGAACAGATGGGCGTTCACTTTAGGGTATTTCTCTAACAGACTGTTAACTAACATGACTGCTGGATCATGCTCGTCTTCCACGCAGAACAGCAGCTCATATGAAGGATAATCGAGGGAGAAGAACGTCTCCAAGTTGGACGCCAGGTTGGGGTCGACTCCCGTCAACGGCTTCAGAATAGATATGCCGGGGTACGGTGACTCGGGCGGAGACCGGTCCACGGGCCTGTGCAGTTTCCATTTCGAATATGCTAACGCTGTGATATGTATTAACCACAAAACTACCCACGCGATTATAAAAAATATAGCGAACCCATATAACGTGTACACCATGGGCATCATAATTGCGAATTATTTGTTCGAAACTGTCTTTTGGGCCTCATAATATCGACACGAGCGTCCAGCGGCGGCTGCGGTGTCCGCTACGACGCTATCATAACTCAACACTGATAAAAAATTGCCACGATATGAATCATATATATGGAGTGTACAGTCACGCGTAATCACACCATTATTACGACATCGTATTTATCAATGATGAACAAAGATAATTGCTACCAAAACCACAACACCACACACCCCGCACGGAAAGCTGACAAAACTGGTTGACAACCGCCTCAATGAATGAACCACAGACAAGAAAAGCCCCTCCCACATCTATATGAATATTATCCTTATAATTAAAAGATAATAAATAAAATAAAGCAGCTGCGTTTATTTAAAAATTATTTGTAACGTTAGTTTTGATTTTTTTGATTAATTATTTTATAAGATATATTAAGTATAAAAAATAAAAATAAAAGAATTATTCCGTTCACTATTGAATTTATAAAAGATATGATAAAAAAATATCGCTTATTATTAAAGATATATTTTAAAAACATACAAAACAAATAATTTGTATTTTTATAAATTAATAAGTACCAGTTGCCCTAAAAAAAATATTGACAGTGTCAAAAAGTTTTCGCGGTTTTTTATTTTAAACCTATGTCTATTGTTCATGGTGGTTTTGTAAAAAGATATTTGGATAATAATGTATAAATTCAAAAGAGTACACACACTTGGACAGTATATCAGTTTCACTAAATCATTGGTTACTAAGACTAGCTGGCAGAACCATGTGTCACTGAATGAATATACCGTGATTTTTCTACGGTCTTTGAATGAACTAGAAGTCCAGGTAAAAGATACACATTTATGCATTTTTAATAACACATGGACCATATATATAACTCATGTGTATTTTTGCAGTATTTCAAAGTAGAAAATAAAACGGGAGCCGCTATAATCATATTAGAAGTTCTTATAAAAACAATATCTTCTCAAACATGGTCATCTTATATTGAAGATATTGTTTTAATCATTCAGTCCTGGCTGCGCGCCATTAAAGAAGACCTAATTATACAGCATTATACTAAGAATTGGTGGAGCTTTTTGATGAGAATCATATTATTCATTCAGGTATGGACTACTAATGTAATTTTGTATGCATTTTTGTCCACTATTTATTGAAACAAAATGGCTGTCTCGACCCGTATACAATTTTTTTAAAATGTCACAAAAAGTACTTAAATAATTTCTTTTTTTTATCTTAATTGGTATCAAACCAGGGGTTTAATGTTATAAAAAATTGTTATAGAAACTGTGTGATATTGAGAAGTTTGCTGAGAAGTTTTTAGACCAGACTTCGGAAATTCTATTGGAGCTTGCAACGAGCGAGTTATTGGACTTGAAACAAATTAATATTGTTTTAAAATGTATCAATAAATTCGCAAAATGTAATAAGGAAATGCGGTTGTTATTGATGGACAGATATGAACAATATTTGTAAGTGATTTTTATATATATATATACATTTTAAAGGAAATTATTTAAAATTATTTTGCTTATAATTCCCGCTACATTAGGTCGATGAAGGAAAATAACCTCCATCAACATGCAATAACTTGTCTCAACGTCGAATCGAAGCCGAAGCAACCACACATATCCTGATGATGCCACGTGAAGTGGCGAAATGTGTCGAGACAAGTTATTGCATATATATATATATATATATATATATATATATATATATATATATATATATATATATATATATATATATATATTATTATTATTATTATTATTTATAGTCGTTTATAGTCACTGATTTTCCAAATTATCTATTACTACTGATTTTCCATATCATCAGAACTTATATACAGCGGCGTTAGGTAATATAATATACTATTGTATAGGCATAGTAGAATAGAATGAATGTAATGTAAGGATAGTATGTATTAGGAAGAAATATAGATTACTTCTGTAATTTTCGTGGGAGTGCACTGCACCAGCGCTCTTTAGGACGAGCCACCTCTGACTACTTGTTAATATTGAAAATTTTAGTTGCGATTATCATAAAATTAAAATTACTTATTCAATCAATAGTGTTTTGTTTGGACATACTATTGCTATTATTATTAATTTTTAACTTGTTATCTTCAATTATCTCGAGTTGTGTCTATGATTAAAATTTCATTCCGTTTGTAATAGTAAAGGTACTTTTTATAATATATCGTATTGATGTTATTTTATAGGGAGGCTTAACACAAATAACATCCCAGGGTCAACATCAAGAGCAGGGTCTGTTTGATTTGTCTAAGCATGCTTAATATATACCTGAAAGTATTTACTTTAAAAATAAAGCTGAGATGGAATATATCTCAGACCCATATTCAGAAATGACGTTCAAGCAATGATCATTATCAGTGGGCTTATCACGAATTTTAGTCTGGCTTTCGAATCGAGTTCGCTTCAAGCGATTCGTATGGAAATTTGAGCAGCGCCACCGCGTGCGGATTTGGAACTACGATATTTTAGATACTTTTTGTTAATTTTCGAACGCCTTGATCTTTCGTTCATTTGATAGATTGCTGGTGCTTGTTAGTCGTTAGTAAAAATTCATGATCCCGATTGCTAACGGATCCCTTTTACTTGTGATAGCTCGATTCGAAAGCCAGACTAAATTCGTGATAAGCCCACTGTTCAAGTTAAGCACGAGTGTCGTTTCTTAATACTGCCATATGTTTGTGCATGATATAAAAAAAAATAGTGCATGTATTATGTGTTTGTGTTGTCCTCATGTCTGTATAGAGAGGAGTGTGTCTTGTCGGTTTCGATGGAGCACATTCGTCTTTACAAGTCAGGCATAGTGGGGGTGACTGTTACATGTGGATATCTGTCAATAGCTCATGGACCACACTCTAGTTTAACATCAGGTGAAGTGTGTTCTAGTGAGAGTTATATGTATACTATATTTTTATTTTATTTTATTTATTTATTTGTCTATTTAAAAATAATATTAAATACTGTAGTTTTCGATGCTTCCTAGGTTGTCCCTAGATACTAGGCATTGCCCGTCACGTAGGACTCATCACTTATAAAACCTTTAATAATTGCAACTAAAACTATTTATTTATTTGTTTGTTTTTTACAGTATTTATAAGAATTTAATAAATTGAGTGACCCTTGACTTCGTTAATGCATGTGTTTATTTGCTAATCTAATGTTTTAAGCATAAAACTGACAAAATACATGGCTACATGCGGCCACATGGACATGCAGCTCACAATAATGGAGTGTCTACTAAGATTCTTTGTTCAACGCCAAGTGCCAACGAAAAGGGCTGAAGTGATCGACAAGTGGTTTCCGGCGCCGTTGTATTCCAGCTCTGCGAGGAACATATTCATTAACAGACCTTTTATTTCTGTGTTACAGGTTGGTGCTTCGTTACTTGTTCAGAAATGATACTCGAGCCTAAATTTCATTTTATTCCATTTTATGCTGTAATAATTATTTAAAAAACATTTAAGAGTAATCAAATTAAAATAGTGATTATGTTGTATATATTTATATATATCAAATATTCAGTTTAAATTTGCATTTATTTTACGATTTATTATTTATTTTATTTATTTATTTATTGCTTAATAATACAGAAAAACTGACACAAGTAAGTGAGTAAAGAGATGGCGGCCTTATCGCTACGAAGCGATCTCTTCCTGGCAACCAACTTTGAGATGTAGTGCAATGCAGAAGAGAAATAGCGGGAGTTATAAATAGATACAAATATAGATAAACATATGAACTACACACAATTATGGGCGCAGCCAGCCATGGGCTCAGGGTGGGGCAGCAGTCTAAAATAATATGTAACTAGCAAACTACACCCGCTGTCTTACCCCGGTTAATTTTGTTTGTGTCGACTGATGACTATAGAGTACCTTCTTACGGATATTAAGTATTGTAGTTAGTACCTAGATAATTAAGTTTTTTAGGTTTGATTAGGTACCCCACAGGTTAGAGCCAGGGTGGGGCAAGCACCCCACCCTGCCCCACCCTGGCTACGCCCATGCACACAATACATACCATGTTACGTAGATATATATACATATATATGCACACACACACATACATATATATACACTTATAAATGCGTGTAACAGAGCGTAATGATATTGTTTCGCATAACTAAGTGAGCTTTGAAGCTTTGAACTCTACTCAGTGAATCTATGCTCCAGTGTCGTTCTTGAGGGTAGGTGTCAAGTTTTAAGTTCTAACCGATCTAATTTCAGGATATGCGCGATTTCATAATGGTTGTCAACGCAAGTAACGGTCATATTTATTCCTTTGAATGTAGTTACTTGACCATTGGGAATGTGAGTATTAGTAATAATTTAAATAATTTAAATTGCTTATTTAAAAGAACTGACATAGATGCTTTTTCCTACAACAAGCCAAAATACAGGAAACATCTTTATACTAACTATCTTCAACTAACCAACTAACCAGAATTTTAATTTAGTTTTTTGTATGTTTTGTTCTTTCTCCCCTCTTCCTTACATCTATTTGATTTTTGTTTTTTATTTTTATGTACTTTTGTAATTTTATTAGAAGTGTACTAGCTATCCCTTTATCACCTTGAGCATGCCGTCTTATCCTATAATTAAAATTTCATTTAGTTTATATAATAGTAGTCCTTTTTATAATATGTAGTTTTAATGTAATTTTGTAGGTAGGCTTTATAAATAAATAAATAATAGTTGGATGCATCATACCGCAGTGTTCCTAACAGTTCCAGAGTTAAACTCTTCATGAGTATATATTGGGAGTTTCGGTTGAAGCTGAAAAATTTGGTATTAATTAAAGTGCAGATGGTCAGATCATCTAGCTGCTTGTTTTTATCGCCATATGACTCTTTAAGTTTTGTGAATTCAAAACAACTGAAGTTGATAAGAAAATGCAATGCTAGTGGTGTTTTTTTTTTAAAAAACAACAGGATAATCTCACTAATTCGGCACTATTAAAAACCGGATTATTGGATTATAGTGAAAAGTCATAGGTAATGAATTTCATAGAGGGAATAAATGTATGTAATGTATTGAGTTTGCGAGCGCACAGGTGTAGAGGGGCGAAGGGTGCCGGATTAGTGAGACTATACTGTACTTAACACTATATTTTCGACTTTATTGATACTAATATTGATATCAATTGATTTTTTTTTTTAAACAATTGTATATTTTCAGTTATGCAGTGAGATGTATTATTTTTTGGATATTAATACTTATCTAGGCAGTATATCGGTCAGATTGGAGAAAGAAGTACTCACCCACTTTATTAATGGTGGCGAGGAGACCCACACTGATGTCGTCACTGACCAGGATGTCATCACAATATCCAAAAGTACTACTAAGAATGTTACCTTTATTTTGTAAGTATTTTGAGATAATTATTTATCTCTGTATATATATACATCAAAGATGACTGACTTAGTGATCTATCAACGCACAGCCCAAACCACTTGACGGATCGGGCTGAAATTTGGCATGCAGGTAGATGTTATGACGTAGGCATCCGCTAAGAAAGGATTTCGATCAATTCCACCCCTAAGGGGATAAAATAGGGGATGAAAGTTTGTATGAAACTTTGTCAATTTTAAACCGATCGGGCTGAGACTTTGCATGCATAAAGCTACTATGACGTAGGCATTCCTTAAGAAAGGATTTTGAAAAATTCCACCCCTAAAGGGATAAAATAGGGGATGAAAATTTGTATAAGTCTTATTAGATTTTCGATTGATTGAACTGAAATTAAAAATTGACAGATATGTGGTTAATAACTGGAGCAAGTTTTCAATTATGACCCACGACAGGAATGGTGATAACTACTTAACACACGTTAAACAAAAGTAAAGCCACACAAACTAAACCTAATTAATAATAATACTTCTTAACGCGAGCGAAGCCGCTGGCAAAAGCTGGTTATGTTTATAAATGAAAAGCCTGAAGTTAATTAATCTCTACAGTATATTGTTAATTGTCTTTAAAACACTCTCACACAGGGTGCTCCCCTGATTTGATTGTTAAGAGGGGCAATCCGAAAATGGACTCGACACGTTTAACCCTTTCGCTCCGGGATTCGAAGTTGAGGAATGTGTGAAAGGGATGCAGATATCTCCTTTGCCGTTCACGACACCGCGATTGTTTCTCTTTCTATCGCTTATATACCTACAGAAACTGTATCCATTTGTTTTCGCGTTTCACAGAGAAGAAAGTCCGATTATAAAAATAAATCTTAGTGAAACACCCGAAATGTTATATGAAATTCATTCAGTAATCTTCAAGGATGATCTGAAATCTATTAAAATGCAGCTCGCGGATAAGAACGATATAAACCAGGTGGATAAGGCGCTTCGGCATATATTTCAGGAGAAGTATCAGGTAAGCTGTTGTTTGGTAGCTTTATCGCTCCATCTCTTCTGTGTTCATCTTCTAATGATTAGCTGCTATATAATGTCTAATAGCATTTAGCTTGTCGTTTTCTAAATACAAGGTGGGGCATGGGAAACTCCCACATTTAAAAAATCATCGCGTTCCCGACTGGAAAATAATTTTGTATTGAGTGTAATAATAATATGTGTGTATGTTCTTTCGTGTACCAGCAGTTGAAGGTGATGATATTAAATAAAGACAAGGTTCTCGTGTGAGGTTGTGACGTTCATTGAACTTGTTTATTTTTATCCAGCTTATACTTATAGTAAAATAATACAAAGGCGAACACTACTACATTTAACTGCCTTTGTCATTGTTCTAATGTTACATTAATCACATTGGCGGCCTTACCGATTGCGAGGCCCCGGGCGGCAGGTCTTTGCGAGGCCCTTTGTCCTTCGTGAAAAGTATATGTGCGCGAAAGTAGATCTGGTTGTTTGGTTTAGGTATTTGTCATATTTGACGAGAAATGCTAAAGATATACAATTAAATAAAATTTGAGTTTTTACATGTTTATCAATATCACATAGTATATATTCTATATATCTATATTTTTTTAAATTTGCTTGGGTTGTTGCGCGAGGCCCCGGGCGATTGCCCCGTTCGCCGCCCCCTAAGGCCGCCACTGATTAATCGATATACTTTATTGTTATTATCGAAGGTGTTATGATGTCGGCATCCATTAACGTAGGATTTATTAGTATATATTTATTAGTTTAAAACTAATGATCTTAAATACAATACTACGTCTGTTGACATAACATAACTGTGTGCAAATTTAAAATAGTCTACACTAAATGTGACTGTATATAAGCTTTTTGGCAATTTTTTTCTTTTGGTATTTCACACAGTTTTCCTTTACCAGCCTTTTGAAATGTGGGAGGTTCCCGTGCCCCAGCCTGTACAAGGATGTCGATGTGACAGCTAGGGATGTTGCGGATGTTCCGCATCCGCATCGATTTAGACATCCGCATAAATCGATGCGGATGCGGATTACTATACGAACCCTTGCGAAACAGATTGGAGTCCGAAAAAGCGGCCATTCTACATTTCATTAAATATAATTCTCCAATATTCAAATTTAATTACTAATAGTAATTCACTCACTACTTTATTTTTAAATAAAGAAAGGATAAATATTAACAAACTATACAGAAAAATATTTAAAAATTTATTACATAATTATAATACGTCATTAAAACAAATTAATATATTTTTAAGATACATATAATATATGTATTATTATTTACTGTTTCAAATCACTGAAATATTCATCTATTGTGTGAAAAACATTTTGAAACTAAATAGTGTTTTTAATTTATTTCGATTCGAATCGTATTAGGTTTTTGTTGGAATTCATTATTCTCACTATAATGTTATAGTGAGTGGTTAAAAGTGGTCTCAGATTGATTTTTCATTCGTATTACAGCGATCCAATGTAATGCCAGTTGATGAGAGCACACGCAATACTATTTACGAGTCGGTGAGTGTTCATTTCATTTTTTAATAATAACATTTTTTAATAATAACTAATAAAGATTTATTTCCTCAAGAAGAATTACAGTGGACCCCCGATAATCCGGCCCCTGTCTAATCCGGCGCCCCCTGTAATCCGACATGACTTTGAATACATATTACAATATAACATATAGAATCTTATCATTGGATACATATGTAATTTGTCCGATTACAAGGTACTCTTTTGTTAAAAATTCCGGACTATAGGCAGTGCTCTATAATCCGACAAATTCGATAATCCGACACTGGCCTGCATAATGTTTGTCGGATTACCGGAGGTCCACTGTACATATATTCACTTAATTGAGATAAAATTTATAAATAAACATAACGTACATAGACTAAATATATCTTAGCAGTGGCGGCTTTATCCATCGCGAGGCCCTTTGTCCTCCGTGAAAAATATGTGTGCGAAAGTAGATCTGGTTGTTTGGTTTAGGTATTACACACATCCAGTTCTTCGTACAATACATGTCCATCAATATCACACTGTATATATTCTATATATCTATATATTTTTTTAAATTTGCTTGGGTTGTTGTGCGAGGCCCCTACAAGAGCGAGGCCCCGGGCGATTGCCCCGTTCGCCACCCCCTAAGGCCGCCACTGTATCTTATTATACTAGAATATTTACAACACCATTACAAGGCACTCAGACCCATTATGTTTTTTTTTAATTCATATTGAAATTTGAAAATATTTTTAATACTATTAGTTATATTAATCGACAATTCATTATAGATCTTAATATATTAATACCAATATATATATAAAGTGCAAATGTGTGTGTGTGTGTGTGTGTGTGTGTGTTCATTTTTAAAAGAGTAAAAAACTGTATTTTTTTAAATCGAATTTAATAATCTTCATGATCTAAGTCACCAGTATATGTATTATTGGCAGTTTTATATTTTAAAAATATTTTGGAAGCATCTCGCTACCCAAAGTTTGGGAATCGCTGACTTGAAGTATTGTCTAAGTGACAGATGTTATTTAAATAGTAATAATTTGAAACCAACCGTCAATAAATGTCTGTCAAATAATTGTCAAAAATCCGGTATTTTTGCAATACTGATTATTATTATATTGTACAGGCTGTGATTGGCGAATTTATTGTGATTTCTTCTCGTCATATGTTTTTCCTAAAGCTCGTAGTTACTGTTTATGCGCTAGAGCAGGGGTCGGCAACCTTTTTTGGCCGCGGGTCAAAATTAACCAAAATAAGAGTATTAAAGAGACGTTTGGGTCAGAGATATTTTCGTATTAAAACAGCATTTTATTAAGAAAATACTTACAAACATAGTTGAATAAACTTTATTTATAAACTTTCTCTACGATCTCAATGGCTCCCCTGATGTTGAACTTGTGACGACAATTTTTTGGGAAAAAAAATAATGTTTGTATATCTTATACTTTATTTTCGGAACTAGAGTGGGTCACTTGAAATTACCAAATGGGTCACTTGGTGACCCACGGGTCATAGAAAGGGTCTATACGAAATAAATATTTTTGGTTTTGACAATGGCAAACTTTTATAAAATCTGAACAGGAATAATAAACAGAATCGTCATCTGAATTTGTATGTCGTGATTTTTTTTTAGTTGTGGGTAGTTTAAATATTATGAATAGAAGAAACGATTTGTGGTTTTTGTTTTCAATTGGTGTTTTTTTTCTTTAGCAGGATGCGCTCGGGCCGCCGATCGAGCGATCTTTCTTGAGGAGATCTGGTACGTAAAACAATAATAATAATATTGTCATATTGTCTATTTCGTTTTATATTTGATTATTCTGAAAATAATTGTTTCTTCTTTTATTATTATGGATGTCTAATGAAGACAATTCTGTCAATATCTAGTATTCAAATAATAACCCAATAAGAAACTATAAAATTTAAATACACACGTAAAACATTCGTTAATTTCTTGAAAATAATTTATAGGTTTCGCGTCGTTTTCGAAAAGGTGCGAAAGAGGTCGCGATGTGACGTTTTCGAGCGCTGCTTCATGTAAAATTAATGTGAGTCAATAATTATTGTATCATTTCGGCTGTAATTGAAATTTCAGAGTACTTCAGTGACCCTTGGAAGTAGTTGGTTATCTTTATTCATGGAGCATACTCCAGCTTAGAGTCCAGGTGGAGTGTGGTCATTTTATTCCATTTTCATATTTACTAATAAATAATTAATCTTCAAACACGACAATCCTTAGACAGTAATCAAAATAAAATAGTAATATGTTGCATATAAATACTTATATCAAAAACATCAAATTTAAACATTATTTTTCATTTTTTCGTTCTGTTATTTATATTTTAATAAGTAATGATTGAAACGATTCCTTATAAATGCGTGTAACAGAATGTAATGACAGCTAGATGAGAGTAAACAATTATTACAATTATTGTCATTGGTCACAAATCACGTCAACAATTTTTCAAGTGTGTCATTGGTCTATTTTGTTTCGTATGGCTGAGTGACATTTGAAGTTTTGATCTCTACTCAGAGAATCTATGCTTGAGCGTAATTTCTGAATAATTTTACAGGAAGCATCAAAAATAAAAGATCCTGAAGATATTTTCAACATATTTCACGACCAAGAAGAAATAAATAACATCGAAATCTACGAGGAACGCGCCAAAAGCACGTCGATCCGCATTGATAATACGGTGGACTCGAGCGAGGATGTGGAGTTTGTTGAGAGCACACCGTTTGTTTATGTTAGTGCGAGTCGGAAACCTGTCCGGAAATACTCCCACGATTCGGCTTTTGAAATGATACTTAGGGATATGGAAAACGATATGCAAGTTAGCGCGATTGTGCACGCGCAGTTTGAGGAGCACAGTGAAGCTGAAGCTAAAAGTGATGCTGCGAATCCCCAAATTATCACTGACGCACAAACTTCTCCTAAGAAAACACTTGCAAATAACAAAAATGTTAATGTCGGCACTGATGTTTCTGCACGTAGTTGCAGTAAAGCTAATAAAAATGAATCTACAATAAACTTAGATGAAATTATAGGCTTTGTTGCGTATGAACAAGGCCAACGTTTAGAAGAAAACGGTGAGCGAAGTCGTCTCAATGAGAGCGCACGTGTTACACCAAAGTCTAATGTGAAAAATAAAATTAAAAAAACAAATGTCAAGAAAAATAGTACAAAAACTACTAAAAGAAAGGCTCCTCAAAGAATAAGAAAAACTAAGGCTAGTAAGCAGACAGTTATAGATAATAATGATTTGCTGAATAACATAGAAGAGGTGACGTCAATTGAGAAGGATAATGAAAACACTCCAAATAAAGCACCTGAAAATAAAAAAGGGGCATCCAATGAGAAATCGACATTAACAAATAATGGAGATTCAAAAGCTGTAACAACTCGTAAACGCAAGTTGTACTCTAACAGCTCTAACAAAGAAGATCAAGTGCGAACATTTAAGAAGAATAAGATTTCTTCAAAAAAGAAAGTAGCGGAGGTCCGCAAAGAAGTCTCACCTGTGAAGGAAAGATGCGACAGACGCGATGTTAACAAAGCAGAATTACAACGCCGAAGTAAGGACGACGACATTTTTGATAAACTATTTGTCGATTTAAACCTCGACATTACTGATAAATTAGTTAAAGTGACACCAAGTGATAGCAATGTTTATAATTTCTCTTCAGACGAAGAGGATTGTCGGCTTAAGAAAATAAGCCAGAAGGCAGGAAAGAGGAAGCCTAGAAATAAGAAAAGAGGAAAGAAAAGTTTAGTCGATGAAGCTATGAGGAAAGCTCCGGAAAAGGAATTAGATTTATCTAAAGAATTAATTTTAAATGATAAAGAGATATTAGACGAACCACCCGCGTTACATGCTAAGCCTAAGATGAGCGAACATTTAGGAGAATCTGGCAGTCCGCTACCAGAATTAATAATTGAACAGGACGTGAAAGAAAAACGGAATACCAGCTGCCATTTTGATTTAACAAACAGAGATTCTGTAAGAAGTGACACGATTGTACTGAGCGATGAACCCGAGTTTTTGGATGCAGAGAGAACAGAGGGGCCGGTTTTGCGGAACCAGTCATCGAAGAGTTGTAACTCTTCAGCCATTTCAGCTAAGAGAAGGAAGCTTAGACTTTCAGATTTTGTTCATGAGATGGCTAAAAGTGATAATAACACTATAAAGGAGGTGTTGAATTCTTACGCGTCTGCAGAAGTCGCACCTGTCATGCTGGAGCCGGTTCAAGCGGCGCCTATTGAAACTAATGTGGAAGATAAGTTTGAGAGAGCTTTTGTGGAGAAAATTGAAGATATATGTAATGGGTAAGTTTTCACTTGTGACTAAAATGTAAAGGAAATATTTTTTTGAATGAATGTTTGAAGCAGAGTCTATTCTCGTGGTTAGATCAATATGGTGGGTTATAATACTACATTTTTGGGTCCAAACATTTGATAGTCACTCTCTGATTGGTAGAAAGAGATAGATAGAGTTTAGTCCGTGGGTGTGTAGCTTAAGAGTGGTATACTGGGTTAATAGCCATGCCAAGACACCTGCTTTACCCTTATTAACATAAACTGCATTTATCAATGAAAGACTATAAAACAAAGACTCACTGCTGGCGTTCAGAATTACAAGTAAGGGTTGGTTAGAGGGAGCGGGGAGGGGTAGAATGGATTTGATACGATTTATATTTAATAATATATTAAATTTTCAGTCTTCAGGAAGTACTGAATAAGCACAAAGATCTTATGCGACAGAGTATATGCGAAGACATAGATAAAAGGTAATTGTTTGCGTTGTTAAATGTATAGCAGCTATGGCTGACTAATGACTAACCAATGTAACTTTATTACGTATGTATAATATTAAACAAGCTGATATAACGTCGAGTTTGGATCATAGAAATTAAAGTACTGGGTTGAGTTGTCAACATTGCTGCTTAAATGTCCAAAACTAACATCAGTGGGCTTATCATGAATTTTAGTCTGCCTTTCGAACCGAGTTAGTTCGCTTCAAGCGATTTGTATGGAAATTTGAGCAGCGCCATCGCGCGTGCGGATTTGGAACTACAATATTTTAGATACTTTTTGTTAATTTTCGAACGTCTCGATCTTTCGTTCATTTGATAGATTGCTGGTGCTCGTTAGTCGTTAGTAAAAATTCATGATCCCGATTGCTAACGTATCCGTTTTACTTGTGACAGCTCGATTTAAAAGCCAGACTAAATTCGTAATAAGCCCACTGTTCATTCGCTACAAAATGGTGTGTGATACTGGATTAAGCAGCGCCATCTATCTTTCACTAGCAACAAATATTCCCTCTAATTATTTCCTCGTTTTTCAGGTTCCAAATGTTAAATAATGAGTTAATCTTGGCGGTTAAAAGGGAAGGCGATAATATCTATTATCGTTTACACGAAATATATGACGCTAGATTTAATAGTACGGAGTAAAATAAGATATTGGAATAGTGGACCAGATGGGTGGGAGGTGGTGTGATTTGAATGAAGCAGTGATATCAGCGAAGGCATGACATCCAGAGAAGGCTTTTATTATTAAGGCTTAGGCTCGTATTCAGAAACTGCGCGCGAGCATAGATTCACTGATTTATAGTTCAAAAATCAATGTTTAAATTGGACATTTGATATATAATAATTCTCTGCGTTTCAAAAATATGGCGCAATGGCGAGCTTAATGCCATTTGGCATTCTCTACCAGCTAACCATTAGGAGAAGAATGCGGTGAATGAGGCGCCAATATAATTAATAATAATAAAAAAGTACATATTAGCTGGTTACATACACATATATAAGTATATTTTATTTTGATTACTGTCTAATAGTTGCCGTGTTTAAAGATTTATTATTTATTACTGCATAAATTGGAATAAAATGCAACTTAAGCGCAGATACTAGACTTAAGTAGTGATCAGGTTTGAATAATGCTCGAGTGTTGTTTCTGAGTAGGGCCCTTGTAGTTTTAAAAAACATAGTCCAGTCATCCGACTGATCGTGATTGCTTTATAGTTTTTTTTTAATAATTATTATTTATTAAATAGTTTATATGAAATACTTTATTCGGTTTAATATTATATTCGCTTGTGTCGAGTTCGTTTCCATAGTTTAATAGACATGTTTAGAACACGGCTGGTTTTGGTCTGTTTCCATAGTATTAGTTAAGTTGAATTTATATTGGTCGGCATAGGGGAGGTGACGTCCGTGGTCGTGATCTATTTGTAAGCGACTTGGCCGGGCTTGCTTAGTTTTAGAACTAATAAAACAATTGTCTTGTTTTTCGGTTTTAAATAATAATTTATTTGATTTTTAATTAATATAAGTCTTAATAAAACATTTCTTTTTGTTTCTTTTTAACCCTTAAAAATATAATTAATTATAACATAAAAAAAATACTAGAAATACAATTTAAAACTAATTTAAAAGCCTCCATCCTATTGCGTTTATTTGAATTCAATCGTGACACTTTGAAAGCTCGCAGCTGTTCAACTAACATGAACGTTGCCACAGGAAACCGCAAGAAGGCTTTTAAATTACTTAAATCACAACTTCATAATCGGCATCTTCCCCAAATATATTACGACTCCGCTTCTTGTGTCCCGACTTGTAAGAACACTTGCTGCTGAGGCTGCTGCGAAACCTTTTAAGAGAGAGAGAAAAAAACAAATTTAATTTATAGAGGCTGAAATAGTAAAATCCTAGCCTAGCGCATAAAGAAAAATAATTGTCAAATTGACAACAATTGAAGTGACAGTTGACGCTAACATTTCCCGCCTTCTCCTCTTTATCCTTAAATAATTTTTTAAACTTCTATTGTCCCTTCCTTAATTTTTAATTAAGAAAATATGTAGAGAAAAAAACATACTTCCCGGCACTACAACACGAGTCTAACATATAAAGAAACTACATAACCTATTTATCTACATCAGAGGTCGCCAACCTTTTGGCAGGCAAGGGGCCGCAAGGTGGCAAAATAAACTAAATTTGTTGTGATATTAACGTAATACTTACTTTATAGTTAGAAAAATAACCACCGAATTATATTATAACTTATTTACAAAACATTCACGGGCCAAAAGCAAGCGTCGCCGACCGCTGATCTAGATATAAATATATACAATTCCCTGATCTCATTCTAGAATACCCCTGGGTTATTATTATTGCATTGCCTAATACTATTACTGCTTCTCCTATGACAATTGGTTATCTGGAAGAAATTACTTTTAGTGATAAGATCGCCAATTGCTCTAAATCTGCTTCCTATCAAGTATTGATTATTATTATTATTAGAACAAGATTCAACGACTTGATCCCTCAGCCAAGAACAGTCCTTACTTGTATGAGCTGTTGTCCCTGTTGCCCCTGGGGTGCGGCTTGTAAGATGAAAGGCTGCGATGGGTTATTTTGCATTTGAAACCTTAGCATGTTCAACTGGGCTTGTGTTAGCTGAATCTGAAATTTAAAAAATATATATACTAAATACAAGTCCATAACTATCTGTAGACCTTTCTGGCACACACATTTCCTGCTAACACGTTTTATAATTCTTAATAAATATTTAATGAGGTAAAAACATAATTTTCACCTATAGGAAAATTTCTATTGACAATGACAAATTTAAATTAAAAAAAAAAATAAAAATCTAAGAAAATGTCATTAATACTACAAATTACCCTAAAATTTTAAGGTGGTAGTCTGGTAACTTGAGTTCAAAAAATCGAAAATTTTTTTTTTGCTTAATTTGAAAGTGCAATGTCTTGAGAATATACTGTGAAAATTTCAGACAGAAATTCGAAATATTTCGGGAGTTATAACGAGTTTCCTAGAGCGCCTCGGAGTCCAACCTTTCAAGTTGACCAACAGCTGCAACCGCTTGGACCCTTCTTTTGTTTGCGCGCATTTTTATACCTGGGTTGACTCTGTTATTCTATTATATATATATATATATATATATAAGTTGCAGAGAATGATGCCTATGAAGAGGATGAAGGCATATTATACGCTCCAGGCATCGACGATTGACGTAAGTATAAGTTTACTTAGGAAAATTTGTTGTTGAACTTTAAACGCGTTTTTCTCAAAACATTGTTTTTCTGGTCGGCCCGGGTCCTAACTTTTTTCTACTGAACCGATTGCTTTCAAATTTTAACAGGCTGTTCTACACACGTATAGTTCTCGTCGGTACTAAAGAGAATTTTTTCCACCCCTAACTTTTTATTTTACAACCCTTTCTTTGCTAAAATAAAAGGACTCCTTTCTTTGCTAAAATAAAAGGACTTTTTTTTTCAAAGTCCGCCATTTTGTGATTTACGCTTGAAATTTAACTTCGGTAGATCCGACCAGAATGAGATGTCTATAGATTAAGAATAATCAAGAATATTTGATTTCAGATGACATCAAGAGCCAAAATCACTACCCATGTGCATTTTTTTGAGGTTCCAACTTCGAGTGACAATAATAATAGTTATAAACTATTAAATTTTTTCAAATAAATTTTTTTTTATATTTTCAATATGTAAATAAAAACACTCTAAATATTCAAGATAATTCATTTTCATTTTCCTATAAAAAACCACCCTCCAAAAAAGTCATGAAAATAGGCATAAGTTACGACTACTACCTTAAATATACCGCTTTTTACCACTCATCTCAAACTGTCAAATTAACAGATTGTTAAAACAGTCAACAAACTGTCAATTTGACAACCCAGAGCCTAAGCAATCCAAACCCGAGGGATAAGACTAAAGTTTTTGTTGTATATATGCATCTATTGTGATTTCAAAAAGACATATAACAAGAAGAAATCACAAGAAACTATCCAATCATAGCATAGCATAGGAGAACAAGTACTTAAGTTGCGGAGGAAGAAAACAGAGGACTCACCGCCCGCGCGTGTAATTAGTCACTAGTTGATCCCACGGCGTCCTCGTTCAACGTTGAGTATTTTAAAAACTGCCTTTCTCTGATTGGCGCGGGGTGCGAGTGAGGAGAGGACAGCGGGGAGCGGGAGAGGAAATTTAAAGTGCAATTGGCGCGAACAGCATGTACAATACGATATAATATAGTATTAGTTGTAAATTAAGCCAAATTACTCACAGGCAATTGGACTTCATTATTACCAACGACCTGCTGCAATACCACAGGCTGTTGCGTGCCCGACGTGCTCGCGGTAGAGGTCGCTGATGTAGGCTGTAAAGTATAATATATTTTCTTCTTTCATATCTTAGTAGTATCACATTGGATAATAGATCACAAAGAATTTGAATCAACAAGCTTAAGTTTCCTTTGTAACGACATAAAGTTGTATACATGGGCTCAGGGTGGGGCAGCAGTCCAAAATAATATGTAACTAGCAAACTATACCCGCTGTCTTACACTGGTTAGTTTTGTTTGTGTCGAGTGTGAACTTTCTTACGGATATTAAGTATTGTAGTTAGTACCTAGATAATTAAGTTTTTTAGGTTTGATTAGGTACCTTACAAGTCAGAGCCAGGGTGGGGCAAGCGGGGCAAGTAACTTAAGAAATGATATTAAAGATACTGAATAATTTATAATTTAGAACAAGCATAAAACAAATACAAAGCATTTTACTAAAAATGACATTCAATACTTAATATTATTATTATTGTAGCAGCGTATTACTGACATCCCTATATCCAAGCATTGGTGTTTTCACAATCACTTTTGCCTATTTTACCTATCCAGTCTGTTTTTGAAAATATTACTAGATAAAGAGTGGCAAGCATTATTTTCATTGCTATTATATATATTGTTGAAATGAATAAGCCGCTATTACAGTTGCTGCGTTATTAAGTATAATTGTATTTTGACAAGTCCAAGCGTTCCAATAGAAGAGAGAAATGGAAATAGTAAAAAAGACAGTTCACGGACAAGCGGTCTACTTAAAGCTATTATATTTATTCCGAATAAGAATCAACCTATACAATAATTACCTGCACAATTTGAGTATAAGGTTGCAACACAATCTGTTGTGGAGTTGGATTCTGGACAGACGCATTCTGAGTCACCGTCACCTGAAATTTCATACTAAGTACAATTGACAATCTTCAAATGGATACAGATTGGACTTTGGACTGGAAGAAACAATTATTAGAAAGGGATAACTATATTGTAGAGGCATGTGTGAAAGGGATGCAGATATCTCCTTTGCCGTTCACGACACCGCGATCGTTTCTTTCTATCGCTTATATACCTACAAAAACTGTATCCATTTGAAAAATCATTTAATAAACAATGCTGGCATACAACAATGATAACTGTGTAGTATTAAAGGAAATTATTTTGCTTATAATTCACGCTACATTAGGTCGATGAAGGACATATTTTTGAAGTTACTAGAAGTAACATAGGATAATTTTTCTTTAAAAAAAAATAATATTTTTTACTATAGGTAGTTTCCAACTGACTATAGTTTCAGCTGTTTGGAATCATGATCTCTGATAATTATTTAATGACTTAAATGCGAGCAAATTTTTCTTCAAATGTTTTTACTTTTTATAAAGAACATAATTGTCATTTTTTGATATATCTGTCTGTTACTACAACAAAATAAAAAAGCTCATACGCAAAAACGAAAAGTGTTTTAACTGAAAAGCAGACCATTTATTGACTCTAGACCGCATACATCACAGCTAGTATAGAAATAAATACCGTCTCAGCAGGTGTTGTGTGATGGACTTCTTTCTTAGGTTTAGTTATAGTGGTCTCGTGACGAGGTACTATGTCTATTAAAAAATCAAACTGATCCGACTTGGATATCGCCATCGCTATATCGTTGCGCTGAAAATACAATTACATAGTCGTATTATCAAAGTTGCATATAGAAATGCAGAAGACAAATAGAGGGAGTTACACCTAGATACAAATATTATTATTATTATTATTTTTTATTTACTTTTAGCAAATGGGCTCCAATAGAGCGCTTTTACTCGTCAATACATATACAAATATAAATGAAATAAATTTATTAATTTAATAATTATTAATTTGATTTAGCTGCTGTATACTGGCATTGTCCACTTACATACTAATAGATAAACATATGGACCATACATAATACACACCATGTTACATAGATACATACATAAGATAATAATGACAATAATAATACTATAATACACATATACATAAATACTAGGAAGAGAGATATTCTTTTAAAGATTTCTTAAAGATGGGAAGAGAAGGAGCATTGTGAAGGTTAGATGGTAGATCATTCCACAAGGAGACAGCTTTTGAAGGATTTAGAATGTGACGGAGTGCTAAGAATGAGATTGGAGGTAGACGGTAGTAGATCAGGAAGTAAATAGTAGTGTGCAAAAAAACAAAATAAAACGAAGAAGAAGAAATATAGTGAAGACCAGTTCAGCAGTATACCTGTAAAGTCCTCCGCTTATTGTCTTCTGTATGAGACCAAGCTCGTAGAGTCAGTTCGTGGATAAACAGCTCTGCAGCCTTCGCAAAAAGCACTGGAGCTTCAGCTGATATCATTTTCACTTCTTCGTCCAGTTTCATAATCTTCTTGATGCGAGCAAGTGGCAACGCTTGCGTTTTGAAGTCATCCTGGATTCATATAAGATATACATTACTACTGCTTCCTTTAAAAAATAGAACTGAAAAACATTAGATCAGACGTTCCCAAACTATGGGTCGAGCGAATTGAGCGAGTCTTAAAACGTATTTTTATTTATTTATTTACTTTTAGTAATTGGGTTCCAATAGAGTGCTTTTACTTGTAAAAATAAATATAAATAAATTATTATCAATTTAAATTAGCTGCTGTATACTGGCTTTGTCCATTTACATACTAATATCATAATAATATATAATAAATCTACTATGATGTAGAAGAATAGTTGCTGTATAGGGGCATTGTCATGCTATTATATATCTACGGATAAACATCAAATTACATTAGTTATGTCCAAGCTTTATTATCTATAAGATATTCATCTAACGTGTAACATGATTTTTGAATAAATATTTGTGTTGATAGAACAATCCTTCATCCATGTTGGTAATGCTTGCATTTTCAATTAAAACAAATAAGACTGGATAATCTCTGAATATTAATATATTTATTTCCCGATTTTTCTAAGACAGCCAAGAGGCAGGCCCAAAATTGGAAATGATTGTTAAATGTGTTGGAGCACCGTCAACTTTGGGAATCACTGCATTATAATCAAAAATCATTCTTAAAAATTTCTAATTGATATTGTGTTTAATGTTTGATATTCCTTTGTTTATTTTAGGTTATTTAGTCTTTCTATGGTTTATTACTGGTCTTCATTCTCATGATAGCTGCCAATCTTTTGAAATAAACTCCAGTCCTTAAGTTCTTTATCTAGGCGTACTCAATTTTGTATGATAAACAAAACTAACCGCAGTAGTTTTCCTAATGTCTTCGCTGGCTTGATTCCAGAACTGATGGAGTCGTTGTTGCAATGGATCCACACATATATCTTCAATTATCGTAGACTCTATATCTCCGTCCTCCTCAGTGGTCACCGTTCCTTGGTCACTGAAAGAATTTTCATTATATTTCTCGTAATAAACCGATAATTGTTATTTTTATGCCTAAAAACTTTAATATGTAGATATAAACTTATTACAGTTTCGAATATTTGCTACCGGCTTTATTTATTTTTAGTGATAACTAAATACTTACGCGTTAACAAAGAAGCACACCGACATCTTGGGAATTATCTTACCGTATCTATGACCTCGGGAAATACAAAACACTTATTTACGAAGTTATCTTAACTTAGTTTGAAATTTTGAAGCAAAATGAAAATATTTACTATCCGAGACCCCCCAGTTACTATTAAAACGAGCGTAACCAATAATCTGTGAAATATTTGGAAATCTCCAATCAACAATTACGTGAAAAGCGCCAATACCACGATTCGTCCGTCAATGACCAGTCACAGGCGTGTATAGCTTTTTTAGAGGCCACATCTCCAACGTTTTCTAAATATAAACGTTACATTAAAATATTTCTGATGTTAATTGTAATTTAAAAGCGTCAAATTGATTCAAAATTTTAAATATGTCCTTAATAATGATTAAAATATAATAATTAACTTAAAAATCCAGAGAAGTTTACTGTTACTGGTTTCATTGGCAACATTTTATGAGAACTGTTGCCAACGTTAATTTGACAATTTCGTTTAATCGGGCGTCGCAAAATGGCGGCCGCTGAGATTCAAGTCGTGAATCCTTCTAATTTAGCAAAAATAGAAAGGTAAATCTTGTTTATAACACTAACAAACATTATTTCTTATAAATAAATTAAGTTTACTTCTCGTTAAATATAGTTTTTAGTGTCTTTATCGCGTGTGTGGTGCATTGTTTGTATACAAAAGTTTGGTATTCGTGTTACAGTTTCCTAAACGATCCTGGCTATAAAGAAGTTATTGAAAACTCGTCAACATTTAATTCGCGACTATGTGCCGAAAGGAGAATGCGTATGCCTTTCATCGACACACAAACTGGTAAATATTATTAAATTTGTTTCGTTAACAATATTTGCTTAAGGCGACCTCATTTAATATGTGCATGTGTTGTATTCGTTTAAAGCTTATGTTGCGTAAAACTAAGTTTATATTAAGCCATAAAATAGTGCATAGGTTTTAATTAGTGTCAGGAAGCTTCCCATAAGTGTTTTATCATAATAGTACGGATATATTATGGTAAATATACGAAATATTTTATAAAATTTTCAAACATGAATCGAATGAAACCGCTCTGAACCTGATAATATGTTCATTTAGTACAAGAACACGTGTATTAAAAGTATATTTAATTTTAAATTCTGACTCAGAGTCAACAAACCTGGTCCGTAATATTAATAAATACGTTGTAATTTAAGGAGTGGCTCAAAGTCATTGCAGTCTATTCATGACGAAGAAGCAGCGGATGCCAGGCATCAGGGAGGGCCACAGCTGATTCATTGCAATTTCAGTCACTACTGACATGGGGACAAATATAAATAACAAAAGTTTTTGAGTTTTACAGCTCACTAGTTTGACGATAGTTTCAAATATCATCACGCAGAATTGCAATATATGTCATTAAATATTATGTTGATTTGTTTTTTAATTAAGATACTAATTTTGTTTGATAAATGTCATCAATATGTTTTCTTTACAAGGAAACACATACATTTTATTGAGAAATAGACACAAAGCAACAAGCCGGATAGTCGGCGCTTTTTATAAACGATAGTTGTCTTTTTAAAAATAAATAAATTACATTTTCACATTTTGTAAATCCTGGGGTCCCCAACTAAAGCGTAACCCTGTTTATTGCTTAATAATGATGTATTGTGATGCTATATAGAGTGTATCATTGTATGGATATATTATAAATTAAGTTCAGTAATTATGATGTTTTAGGCAGACACTTGTCGTTAAAAGGAGTTTACATTGTATTTAAAGAACTTTATAAACTTAATTTCAATGCAGATGGCGTAAATCTCGACGTCAATACTTATCAATGTCGTCAGCTCGTTATTGGAGTGGGCTTAATGAAATGTCAGATGCAGCTGGAGATGATAGTTCTGGAATGCCAGGTGACGCTTTGGCTGGTGAAGACAGCAGAGATGGGTCACAGTCCGCAGCTAAGGATGATCCTAAAGTATGTTTTTTGTAGTAAAGATTCCACCAATACATTGGAATTTTTTAATGAAATCTTTAAATTAAGTTGATAATACGTTAAGAAAAAATGATATGACAAAAAAAAATCTTTAATGCTGAGTCAGCCCCTCCTATAAAATATGACAATGGGGATATAAATTATATTTAGTTTTTTTTTTCATTTTTATATTAGATATATTTGGTAGAAGTCTAAGAATCAGTTTTATGTACTTTGAAGTTGGTTACTGTTTTTTTTTACGGAATATAAAATCGTAACATAATGCTTTTTTTTTGAGGCAGCAAAAATGATCAATTTGAAAAAAAAAATACATTAAAATTATGTAAATATTTTTCTTAGTGGAAAAAAAATATTTTATCAGAAAAATAGTATAAAATACGAATTTCATCAGAAACAATAAAAAATAAAACTCTTAATAGGTTAAAAAAATCTTGAATATAGTGTCTTAAAAGTAGGACAGTGGGAAGTAATGGGTTAACAAAGATCTGTCTGAACCATAATTTATTATCCTTAGGAATGGTTCTATGATGACCTCGCAATGGAAGAGATGGAGACGGGAGAAGAACCGGAAGCGGAGTCTGATGAGGATTACTTTCATGATACGTATGCTAATAGGCGCAAGCGTCGTCCAGGTGGACCCGGTTCAAGGGGTGGACGTGTTAGGAGGTCGCAGGCTGATGATACACCGGTTAAACGTGGACGAGCGGTAAGGACGGTCTTCATTAGTATGCTTAAACTGGTATAGCAGAAGTCACTGTTGTCTGCTGACATTTCTCTATGACAGCCATTCTCAAAGTGGTATTCCGCAGAACCCTAGAGCTAAAATACTGCAAAAAATACCTACCAAATGGAGATTATAAGGTTACATCTAAATATTCCAACTAAATATTACATTGCAATATGATTATTCATAAACACATATAAATCAGTTTTTTATAATTATATTAAGGCTTTTTCCTTCGTCAAAAAAGTTTGAGAACTGCTGCTCTATGTAAACAGTTGATTCCACTCTTAAATTGTATTTTAGCTTAACATTAGGTACATTGTGATCATATGTCAGCCTATGTAGCTGTTTCTGTGGGCTTATCACAAATTTAGTCTGACTTTTGAATCGAGCTGTCACAAGTAAAACGGATACGTTAGCAATCGGGATCATGAATTTTTACTAACGACTAACGAGCACCAGCAATCTATCAAATGAACAAAAGATCGAGACGTTCGAAAATTAACAAAAAGTATCTAAAATATTGTAGTTCCAAAGGGATAAGCCCGCTGATCATGTAGTAATACTTACTACATTTTCGATTTGATATATTGATTTGTGTCATTGCAGGGCCGTGGTAGAAAGCGCGCTGGTACCGGCACATTGCCGTACGAGGTGCCCGGTGATGCGGAGAAGCCCTACGGCTGCGAACGTAAGTCCACACGAAGGAAACACTAGCATTTGTAACGGGCTATTTCCGAATTGAGCGACGCGTTCTGTCGCGCGACACAATGTGGTTGTATGCAATAGTTTTTGATTCATTTGAATGTTAGTAATAATTCATATACAATTTATATAATAATAGAGTGATGGATATGATATATAGTTATGGTTATGTGGTAGGGTTTTGTAAGACCGTGTGTTGTGGTGGGGATATACTTACTAAATATATAACAAGCAATAATGAATAAAAGACTGAAATTCAATAGTTAAGAATGAGTAATGCAATTGTAAGCTTTGTGACTTCATCAGTGACCGTTAGATGGCGTTAGTGAGCGCTGTATCGTGCGTTTTTCTCGTAACATATTTTAGTTAATAGTACTAACTGGTAGGATGTGAAGATTTTCACATAATTCATAGTAATTGTCGCGCGACTTTTCTTGCATCTTAATTCGGAAGTATACCTTTTAAAAAAGAATTACTACTCGCAAAATGATGATTTTTGTTCTTCATTATTTTTACATGAGTTTGAGAAAAAAAAGTATTTATTGAACATTTTTAATAATAATAATTTTACATATTTTCAATTTATTTTTCTCTTTAAAATTAGTACAGTCAGTATCGAAAATATTGCGATGAATGTACATTGAAAAAAAAAAAAATTATAAAAATGAATGAGTTATAAATTTAATGTTCTATAATAATTATTAATTAATATTTTTCCAAAACCCTCAGACTTTTAACAATATGTGGACTACTATGATATATTTATTTATTTTATCTCGTACAATATTTTATATGCTATTGTACTTATAGTTTAAAAAATTTTTCAAAGAATAATATCATTTTTTTTTGCTCGCAGCAATATTTTTATACTGACTGTACCGTTGTATGTTTTTTTTTAAAGTCAATACTTTTGTTGTTGCTTTTTTTTATAATATAAAATGAATTTAATCCATTCAATTTTTAATAGTATGTATTCGTTTGTTATTTATAGAAATTGTATTGAGAATATTATATTGTATTTAGTTTTGCTTAAATTGATGATTTATTAGTGGTTAAATGTTTAGTGACATTCCTTGGTTGAATTGCAGTCCCTACTAATATTATAAATGTGAATGTGAGTTTGTTTGTTACGTTTTCACACAACAACTACTCAACCGATCATCATGAAACTTTGTACACATATTTTTGGAGGTACTAGAAGTGACATAGGATGCTTTTTATTAAAAATAAATAAATTATTTTTTATTATAGTTTTCAACTGACTATAGTTTCGGCTTTTTGGAGTCATATTGATTCATTTCTATTGAAATGATCTCTGATACTTATTTAATGACTTAAATGCGAGCAAAGCCGCGGGTAAAAGCTAGTATTATATGATTTTAGATGTAGTGTGTTCTTATAATCCTTTTGGTTAACTGTAACTGTAGATAGGACCATTATTCGAAGGTATATATCCGCTGGAAATTGCTCAAAGATATACATATATATTTATTAAAGACTAGCTCTTGCCCCCGTCTTCGTTCGCGTAGTAATGAAGATATAAAGTTTAATGATGTTTCATATTATGGCAATTTTTGGCAACCTTGGGTTACATTATTGAGGTTTTAGTAAGGATTGATCAGTGATAATGTAGCATTCAATAGGTGAAAGAATTTTTGAAATCGGTCCAGTAGTTTTTGAGCCAATTTGTTACAAACATACATAAATACAAATCTTTCTTCTTTATAATATTAGTATAGATATGGATCTGAGGGCCTAGTGCCGATTTTAATATTGAATTTGAATGTAGTTGTTCATCTCTGCTAAGCCAGGTCGAGGAGACGAATTTGCTCCGTTTGAACTGATGAGGCATATACCTCTCGTTATCTCGGTAATAGGTGCGTTTTCATAGCTATCTTTGTTACTAGAGGCGTTTGTTTTAAATATGTACTTAGTAAAAATTTCAAATAATTACACTTCGTGTATCTAGGTCAATAATTAATATAGTGTTAAGGGCCGGTAACTTGTAGTCTATCTTAGAATCGTAGGCTAATTAAATAAAATATATTGTAGGTTAAGATAGAGTTGAGTTACCGGCCCTATAACTGGTAGTGACTCCCAAACTTATGTATGTGTATATGCTCACGTCTTAGGTTCTGTGTATTCGTAAATTAAGCTGACAGCCTTTAACGAATAATGGATTTGTCAGTTATGTTTGGGAACCATTGGATAAATAAGCATTATATGTTGGAATTATTTTTGTATGAATCTGATATATTTATTACTAGAACTAATAGTGTAGTATAAAATTAAAACTTAAACGAAAACACCAATATAGTACAAAAGGAAACTACAAGTGGACCAGTGTTTAAATATTACATATAAATTTTATGTAAAAGTTAGCTATTTTTAACGCCATTATTGGCTTGTTGATTAATTAGTAAAGAAAACTGTCTATTTGCATGTTTAAGTCCGTAGTCTATCTTAACACGACCGCTTGGTTCAAGCGCTTTAATCGGAATGATGTCATCGCGCTGGTATACCATAGACATTTGGACACAGATGTCAATACCATAGACATTATTTTAAAATATGAAGTGGTGAATGTAGCATGTCTTGTCGTAGTTGTGTAGAAGGGTAGTTTTATTTTTTATGCGGGCAACAATTTAATAATGCAAATAGACACTGCAATAAGATCTTATGGTATTTAGATTACGGCTAATTGGTAGTTAGAATAATTATATATTAAATTAAGAAGGTAGTTTGATAGTAACTTTGGATCTACCCTCGTTTAGTATAGGGAAATTTAGTTCGGTTTGTAGTTGAATTGTCTGAGGGTAGTATTCAGGTTTCTTTGAATTAGGCTTGAGGAAAATTCATACAAATATAATTTCAATATTTTTCTATTGTATATGTATATTAGGCTGTTTATATATGTCCGTTGTGTAGATATATATTGTCTTAGGTTTCTTTGAGAATATTTATTTGAATAATTTTAACTTTCCGGCTTACTTTATGTAGTGTAAAGTACACGTCATGCCTCGACGCTCGTCGGTGTAAGACTAACCGTTCAAATTGTGCACCGGAAATGACGTGTATGCAAAGACATAGATATAATGTGCAAATACCTCCACTTATACGTTCATTATTTTTTTGAAAGCTTTCGTCGATTTAAAATAATTTAGATTTAGTTACTTGTTATGACAAGTTGAGTTGGATTGCTTTGTTTTTGATGTAGGGCCCACTATGCCGGCTAGACTGTTTTTGTCTAATAGTCTAGTACAGTGATTCTCAACCAATGTGTCGCAGCTTCTAAAAGTGTGCCGCTAAATTTTAGGTATATAATAATGTTAATATTATTAAATAATATGATTTAATAAAAAAATTAAACTTATCTTTTTTTCTGTGCCGCCAAATTTTGAAATCGTTAAAAAGGTTGAGAATCACTGGTCTAGTGGTCACGATTAAAAATGTGTTTCGACACGTTTGGGAATCTCCATTGTGGTTTTTTTATTAAAGGCACGCAATAAAAAAAAAAACAGTCGAGTTTGAAGGGGATTCGTTTAGCAGAACGTTTTATTTCTAATTTTGGGAAACTATTTCTAATTGGACGTTTGGTTCATCCAGGCTTTTAAGAAGTGTAGTTTTAGTAGAGGGTAGCTTCCCTCCCTCCTTCCCTATGAGTTGTTAGGTTTTTACCCAGTAGTAGTGTAGTGGTCCTTAAATGGCGTATCACGAAGCAGCGTTTTGTTTTTTGACCAATGCACGCTTGTTTTGGATAGTTTTAATTGTTGAATTTTCTTATTATGATGTTATTATAGCGTAAGTTGTGTGTATCTTCCATAATTATTAAGGTGTTGCTAGTTTGTGAATGCATGCAATATAATTCAGAAGTTTTCTTATGACTACCCCCACCAGGACGCGTCTAAGCGGACGTGTTTAGCTCAGTCGTCGCGTGCTCGTCGTGGCGAGCGGACGTGTTATGTGAATAGTTATTCCGTCTTTAAAACCAGTATGGAAAATGTATACCTACCCTACATTCACAAACTTTAGTAATTTATTATTCTAAAGTAATTGTCTTATGAAAGTCTAGATTTTATCATCATAATTTTGGTTTAAACAAACTATATCACGTGTTTCTTTGTTTAGTTTTTCTATGTATCTGTGATAGATTTATTTATTTTTTCTAGTTAAATTTGATACAAGTAGTTGTACTGTCAGGTTGTTTCCACTATCTTTTGGTCTGAAATAGTGACATTAGTTTTGTAGATTGTTTTCTTCACTGCACCCTCGATGTAGGATCCATGTGACTCCACTCGAATGTGCTTTTCTTCATACAAAATCAGATAGTGCCTTAATTGTTAAGAATTGAATGAATTTGCAATGGTCGTTGTACACGTGTCCGTCGATGGAATCTATATAGAACACTTTGCGGCTTATTGTTTTTAGTAATTTGGGCTCCAATAGAGCGCTTTTACTCGTCAATACAAATACGAATATGCTGCTGTATACTGGCATTGTCCACTTACATACTAATGTCATAATAATATATAATAAATCTACTATGATGTAGAAGAATAGCTGCTGTATAGGGGCATTGTTATCCTATTATATACCTAAGGACAAATACAGCGTTATACAGCAAAATACAAGAATAAACACTACGTTATTATCAAATGAAACCTTGCAGTCTTTGTCTATTTATAAAAATGAAATTGTTCCGTGTCTAAAACCAGCTGCCTAACCTTTTGTGTGTGTGTTACTTTAATGTGTCCTTATTCTTTGCAACCGAGTTGTTTTACTCCGAAATCTTCATCACTTTACATATGTTGATAATTGGGTCAATAAGCCGCATTACGCGAAAGAGTGCGTATAAACATAATGTAGTCATCAACTTCTCTATGGTCGCGGGAATTTCAGTTAACGCGATTTTTTCCAGTGGGCTTATCACGAATTTTAGTCTGGCTTTCGAACCGAGTTCGCTTCAAGCGATTTGTATGGAAATTTGAGCAGCGCCACCGCGTGCGGATTTGGAACTACAATATTTTAGATACTTTTTGTTAATTTTCGAACGTCTCGATCTTTCGTTCATTCGATAGATTGCTGGTGCTCGTTAGTCGTTAGTAAAAATTCATGATCCCGATTGCTAACGGATTCGTTTTACTTGTGACAGCTCGATTCGAAAGCCAGACTAAATTCTTGGTAAGCCCACAGAACGTATCCCTCGCGTAAAGCGGGGTATTACTGTAATAATAAAATGTCAAAATCGAAATAAAATAGGTCCATGTTGATAGGACTCAGCGATATATACGTCACTTGATTTGTCCGACAATAAATGCGTTATTAATTAAATAATAATCATAATTAAAGGGAATATTGACGACGCTTGAAATGCAAAACGTAATAAGTGACAATTGTGTTGTTTGTTGTTGTTGTTTCTGTACCGAATCTCCCGCTAAGGTGTTGTGTCACTTACGACTGTTTTGCTTGTCGAGCGTTCTAACGGTTATTATATTGTTTTGTTAGTGAATATTAGTGAATTTTTGTTTCTTAGACCGAGATTTGTCGGTAATGTTAAAACAAATAATATCTTGTATCAGGAGGGCTACTCAGGCGCACTAACTTCGGACGAAAATACGGGCGTTTCGTACTCAGGAACTCTTACGTACATTTGACAGCGACATCACGACGGATAGGCTATGCAAGGCTTATTTTACGAACGTTTGACAGGACTTTTTACGGGTCAAAATTCACGTAGAGTACATAGGTGACGGCCGTATCACGAAACTTCGGATGTGCCTGAGTAGCCCCTCAGTTGCGACGTTTATTTTAATTCATTAAGTACCGACTTTTTTTTTCTATATTGTTACATATATACAGAATAAGAAACATGTTAAAAAACTATTCGCTTTTATATTTGTTTTCTTTCAAATGGGGTACATTGGGACTTGTAACCATCTACATAATTTAAAATGTGGGTAGTTCCAAGTATTGGTATTCAATGGGTTAATAAAGCATATGTTATAACACTAGGTTTATGGACATTTTTCTTTTATATCAACGAAACGCGTCAATTTGACACATATGGTTGATATAGGTATATGACATAGCGAATTTCTGCATTTTAATATTTTTGAAAGAAATATACTTCAGTACGTTTATATTAATTCGCTAAAATCAGCGTAAATCATTAAATAAATATGCGAGCGGTTTTTGTAATTTTCTTAACCTTTAACCGTGGACGTTATTTTTTGTCACACTTCCATGGACGCGCGGTCCCACAGACTACTAATTATGACATTTTAAAATTTTGTAATGATTATTAATTTTTTTATTATCTAAAGGTAATCTAACGACTTAGTAAGGTAAAAGGCCCAGTTATTGACACTGACCCAGTACACTTTTCACTTAATTTAAAGAAAAATTGTTACGTAATGTTGCAGTTATTGACACTCATAAGGCGCGGCCAACTCGAAACACATCTCCATAAAATGTAAAAATATTTATTTAGGTTTATAATGATTCTTTATCTTATAATTTTCTTTAATTACAGTAATTAAATGTCACTTTTGTTAATTTTTGAAATAATTATTACTGTAATAATTTGTTTTTAATTGAATAATAATTTTCATTGATGATAAAATACTTTTATTATTATTAATATTATTTTATTTTTATTTTTTGGAATTAAAAAAAAAAAAGTAAGCTACGATGATGAAGCGTTAGAGCAAGCGATAAATGATAAAAGCTGGTCAACCTGTTAAACCTACGGCCTTGAAATTTAAAATTCCACGAACAACTTTATTGTATAAAAGTCGTGGAGAATTTAAATTAATTTTAAATTGTGTTATTTGAATGTTTTTATATATTTACACGTCATTTTAATTAATAGTGTTAAAAAATCAATGTTTTATTTATAATAAATAATAATTAATGATAAATTATTATTTATTATTACAAATTGGAACTTGATAGTACTTATGTAACCTAAAAAATAATTTTCAAATGAGTGTCAGAAACTAGGCCGATGTTAGTGTCAGAAACTACAACCGAATAAATTTTAAGTGTCAGAAACTGGGTCTTATTAATTTCTATTATTAATTTGGTTAAAAAATTATTTAACGCATATAATCTGTTCAAGAAATCGCCAACTTATTTTTAAAATAAAACATTAGTGATTCACATTAAATTTTTTATAAGTTATCCTATGATAATCTTAGAATCACTCTTAAAGTGTCAGAAACTGGGCCCTTTACCTTATATATTTAGTCAATCCTAATTATTTATACATTTTAAGGCACGTTTTGTTTTAAATAAACACTAAAATTCATTTATAACTTTCTCAATAAATATGTATGTTTAAGTATATATTGTTTTATGTAATGTATGTATTGTGTAGATTTAGTTATTATTATTTTCTTTTCATTGCACCGAATATCACCGCTCACACCGACAAAGGTTAGCTAATGCTAAGGTTAGATAATGCTGACGGCATTAAGCTCGCCTATGTGATTTTTTGTTTGGATTAAAGAATTTATGCTAGTCCAACGGTTAAAGGTTAATGAAGTTTGGAAATGCCAAAAGTCAAATTGACGCGCCCCGTTAACCTAGTGTTAATCCAAACTCGGTCTAGGAGCCAAACTATAATTTAAAATTAGTATCCAAAGATTGTTATAGATATATGAAATAAAATACATTTTTTTATGTTGAATATAATATACAATATATAAATGAATATTATTAAATTTCGTTTATTTTTGAATGTTTTTGAATTGAAATTTCAAATTTGGATCTTTCTTTTTTTGTTTTTTTTTTTTCGTTCATTTACGCGTTTAAGAAAAGTTTATTAATAATATAAATATATGTATCTGTCGTATTCTTGTTAGAGGCTTTTCTTGTAATATGTAAGTTGTGTAATTTGATTGGTAATTGTCTAGAACAGTCATTCTCAAAGTGTGCTCCGTGAAGCCCTAGGGCGAAAATACTGCAAAAAATACCTACCAAAGGGAGATTATAAGCAATATGATTATTAATATATTAATACATATAATCAGTTTTAAAAAAATTGTATTAGGGCTTTGCTTTCGCCAAAAAGTTTGAGAAACGCTGGTCTAGAATATGTTATTATAGTATGTATTTTTATAAGTAATATGTTATATAGCTAAGTATCGTCGCCTTAACAACTCCAAAGGGGTGTAAGAAAACTTATTTCTAATTTGAATTTAACAATTTTTATGATCTAATTAATTATAGATGCTGTATGTATTATTATTATTATATACAACTTTTATCATTAATTAGAATCATGAAGACTGAATAAATATGTAAAATGAGTTTAATTAACTTGGGGGGTGTTTTGCTAAGGGATGATTTATATGGTTAACACTAGATTTACCAGACCAGTCAAAATGACTGGTCTTGCAAGATCAAATTAAAATTCCTACTGCGTGTAACATTTTCTTTAATTCTTCAAATCTTCTTTAATTTATAACAGAAGAATTAGTTTTATGAATTTTATATTATTTTATATGTATTTGTAACAAATATATACTTTTTTGGTTTTGGTAGAAATAGGTATATTTAAAAGCTGGTAAATCTAGTGTTAAGTAATACATAGAAGAAGAGATTTGGTATAACAATGGTTGATTCTAATATGAATACGATTGAACAGGGTTGTTCTTGTTTTTTGTTTTGTGTTTTCAGCCAGATCCATTGATTTGAAGTCATCAATCAAAAACGGATCCCAAATTTCCTGCGTCTCTTAATGAACTGACCATAGATTAATTCACTCACGGCGGTTTTTGTTTTGATTGATGACCGATAATTGAGGGATGCGGGTGTCGCGGAAGCCGTCGTGGTGCCTCCTCTATGTTCTGTTCTTTAGGAAGACGTGGGAAATGCCCCCTCCCTCCCCGAAGCTCTGTTCAAGTTGCTTGTCTCGCTAATCACTATTGTGGGTCTCACACACGCCCGTGTAGCTTTAATTCAGCTAAATTGAACTAGCCGGTCTTACTTTAGCTGCTAACTACTGTGAGATTAATCTAATTTGAGTATAGTACTTTTTTTTTTACTAAGTGTAATCGACATACTGGAGGCACCATAGACGGTAAGTACAGATTTTTTTTATTTATAAGCAATATGTGTCCGTATATACTGGTATCGTTGTATTTATTTTTATACTTTGATATATGCTCTAAAATTATGTAGTATAGTATGCGACACTAGATGTCGTAACCCGCTATTAGTATTCGACCAATGAGCGTGCACTGTTGTTGTGACGTCACAAGCAAGAAACGAGATTTTAGTTAATGGCAGGAATCGTGTATTTTAATTTATAAATAGAATTGTTTAGGGCACTCAAATGTCATTTCATTAAATATTGACAGATAATTGTCCCAAATAGTTCTATTTGTGGTTAAAATGTAAGATTACACTTACTGTAGCCAAAAAAGAGAGTGGACTGTATGTAAAAAGAAACCCTTAACCTCGTATTACACTATATTAGCAATCTCTTATAATCTAAGCACGACCCTCGCGTTCCTCTTTTCTTTCATTCCAAATTCAAATTTACAGTTTTATTTATAAATATATATATATATGTATACTATTAATTAATTAGGACATTGTATATGTATTTCTTATTTAATTAAAATATATTTAAAAATTCAAATTGATTAATTAATTATATTATTTGATCAGTTTGCGGGGCAAAGTACAAGACGCGCGCGGGCCTGGTGTACCACTTCACGCACGCGCACAAGGAGCCGGCTGCGGGGAGCGACGGCGACTCCAGGGACTCGGCTAGGGCGGCCGAAGCGCACACGCCCACGCCCACGCCGCCCGTCTCCGCGACGTCAGCTGCTGCGATGACGCCGGCCACTGAATACCAAGATAGTTATGTCACTTTTCTTAACAACCCCGGTGTGGCTGTGGCAGCGGCTAGCACCGGTAAGTCTAACACCACTGCTCCCCCCTCCGACAGCGGTCTCTAGACGTCTGCGCAGTTTAAAATGCCACTTTTGTTACAATCAATTAATTCCCAATTCAATTAAAACTGAGTTGTGCACTTCACTCAATAGTGTTGTAATTATGTGACTTTTAATTGGTTAGTTATAGTAATCGATTCGGTTGTAAATTTAATTTTATATTCTAGCGAGATTTTATCTTAATTTTTATTTATTTATTACACTTATAAATGAATTGTATCAAACAAGTAGTTTCATTATTAGCTTTCTAAATTATTCAATTTATCAATTAAAATGGTTGTGAGAAAAACTTGGTAAAAATGGTCCTTGAGTACGTTTATACTATAGCAAGATATAACAATTTAGTTCGCAATTTCATTCCATTTCGTCTGTAATATGCATTTGCACTACCGAATAATTTATTCACAAAAAAACTATTCTAATTTTTAATTGTTTTGTATTGTCGGGATCCACAAATAATACAATATATTGAAATACAATTTTATAACAGAGCAATTTAAAGTTGTCATTGTGCATAGTTTTTTTGTGTAGATTCTTCGTTGTTGTATTGAGTATCTCAGAAACCATTGTTAATGAAATATTTTGAAGCTATTTTGACAAAAAAATAATTGTCAAAATACCAGCTCCGACTGTATTTGTACAGTTTGACAGGTGTCAAAAGTGGCTTTTAAAACGCACAGACTACAGTCTCATCTCCCAGCACCTTGCTATGTACCGCTGCCTTGATGTGCACGACTAACATTCGTCTGGAAGTACGCGTGGCTTATGACGCAGTTAGACAGGTGGCTTCCGAGACCTGCTCATGGTTGGCATTAACAATAGCTCAGTTTAAAAGGCTTAATAGCTTAATAAGTATGGTAAGCTGTAGAAGGTCTTAATAACCTAGGACCTGTAGTTTATATCAATACGCCTGTCTAATTGCGTATCGACCTAAATTGATACGAAGTCTTTCTCTGCTTTTTCCATTCATTCTTAAAAACGTGACGTCACAATTTTTTAGTAATTAAGTTCGTTTTCAATTACAGTCGCTACAGTGTCGACGCCCCCTATTATCCGCCGGCCGTCTCCACCACCTCGTCCGGCCTCTGCGGATACTTCGTCGTCTGACTCTGCGCACGCGCCGCTAGTACCTCCCGGGACGGCCGCTGCCGCCGCCAATTTGGCCAGCTCCTCTACGGCTGCTCCCACGCCCAGTGTCTCCACAGCAGAGACCAAAGATTCTGATAATAAGGTAAATTAATTTTTAAATTATCATATTCAAATGCTGGGATATATAAATTTAATAGCAAGGAGCTAACCCATATTTAAAATTACTTATATATAAAAAGTTTGTTTGAGTGAAATAATTTTATTAATATTATGTGTTATAATTGCCCAAAGCTGCAGGATGTATCTAAAAACACTGTAAGTAAAGATAGGCTTTTATAATGAACTTTTGTAAGCGTGATAAAAGACTACACTTCGTCTGATGTTAAGCTAGAGTATGGTCATCTACCATAGACAAAGTAGTGTGTTAGCAGACTTCTATTATATTTCAAATTAATTTTTAGTCACTAATTTCAGGATTAATATCTAGTTGGCAATTAAATTACATATTACTTTATGATACAAATAAGTAAAAAAACAATAAATTGTTTGTCTATGCGTCGCCTTGATAGGGCATAGACAATTATGTCTATGTAACTATTAATAATTTGTTACTTCCGTAGGCGTCACCGTCACCCTACTGCGACTTCTGTCTCGGCGACGATCGTGAGAACAAGAAGACCGGTATACCGGAAGACCTAGTCAGCTGCTCGGACTGCGGTAGATCAGGTAAGAAGCGAGGAAGACCGCCGCGTAACGGACACAAGTGCAGATACACATGCAGCAAACATCGCAATCTGGTGTCGGTTAACGGTGTCATAGAGATACTGCCCACGTTGTCGTTCTCTGCGGATGAATTCGACTCGTTTGCAGCCAAAAAGCTGTTGCAATACGATAATAGCTATTCCGAGTTGGCGTACTCTTCGCCGCCGTCGGCGTGTCAGAGTCCTAATTTTTTGGAGACGTCACCGATTAAGGAGGGTAGTAATGATTTTCATACGACTACCCGACGAACTCGGAGTAGTAAGAAGTGATCGTTGATTATTAAACGCTTGATATTAGTTAAATATATTTACGTCTTTTTGCTGCTTACTATTCGAGCGTCAGATTTATTTGGTTATTATTATATTTATAACCCATCCCCCCACTCCTTCTCCCTTCCCCTAACCTACCGGCTGAAAGAGGATGTGCGGCTAGTGAATTTGTCCTTATATTCATTCTAACCTTTCCAATACAAAAGTAGGCAATTTTCAAATGGATACAGTTTTTGTAGGTATATAAGCAATAGAAAGAGAAACGATCGTGGTGTCGTGAACGGCAAAGGAGATATCTGCATCCCTTTCACACATGCCTCAACTTCGACACGATAAGAATATAGTTATCCCTTTCTAATGATTGTTTCTTCCAGTCCAAAGTCCAATTTGTATTCATTTGAAGATTATCGATTGTGCAGTCCACTTAATTTGCTATCTATTCATTTAATCCGATTATGTTACGAGATGGTAAGCCGCAAAGAATCGTAATACTGCCACTGGTGGTAGAATACAATGGAAAAGTATTGGTAATAATTTTAACTAACTTTTACTTATGTATTCATGTTGAATGAGTTTCAGTTTTTGTGATACCTTTTCAGTATGAGTGCTCTTTCAGCCGCGATACTCTCGCTGTACTGCGATGCTGTAGGCCTTTGCGTGAAGGCTTTCCTAACCTTATATAAAATTATATGCTTAAAGAAACAATGCCTTTTTCCAAATGTTGTTTCTAACTTTAATATTACGAGATAGTTATATAAAATTCCTATCAATTATAGGTTATTAGATGAATACCGGATATACCTTTACTTCCGCTACTTTTTCATTGTATTCTACCCTCATTGAAGTTTTTTTTAACAAGCGTTTAAGTAATTTACTGATGCTTCGTGAAATAAAAAGTTATCTAAAATTTTGTATAGTTGCGAGGTGTTTTTATGATTCGTATGTTTTGGACTACGTTTATTTATTTGATACATTGAATGCGGGTATGTTTCGCCTCGGTCTTAGACATCCGGCGGATGTTTACGATACCCGGTCTCCATCTAGTACAAATCTCCTAAATATGTACTTTCATACATTTCTCGCATGCAATGTGTCAAGTTAGGATTTATTGTTCACACCAAAGAGGTCTTCGTGAAGGAAGTTATTATCCAAATGTATAGTTTATGATTGTTTTATTTAATTTTCAAATTTTTATTGTTGCTGTTTGAATCGTTCGTTTCTTTTTTTAATTACGTGTTAAAGAAATTAAATTAAAACCAAATAGGATAATTTAGCTCCAGAACTTGTTATCCATACAATGATACACTCTATATAGCATCACAATACATAATTATTAAGCAATAAACAGTACTTTGTAAGTTGCTGAAATTAATAAGAACTGCAGCTGTGTACGTTCTTTATACTTTATTAGTAAATACATATGTGTGTTATAATAGTTAAATAATAGCGATTTTTGTTCTCTCTATTTTACGCCTTAAGTGATGCTATATAGAGTGTACACTGTATTCAACATATACAGGCAGTCCTCGACTTACGTCGAACAATTTTTTGACACTATTCCTCAAGCATACGTCAATTGTTTCGATTTCCGACATAGGAGAATTCACTTGTAGCGAAGTTTTGTTCCTGCAAACACGACTTCGTTGTTGCAACCATTGGATCTTTGAACTTAACCCTTGTGTATGTAAACATATGAAAAAATATGTCTCGACTTACGTTGTTTCGATTTACGTTGCTTATTTCGAGAACCTAACATGCCGTAAGTACGAGGACTGCCTGTGTAAGAATCGAGCGTTTATTTCATATTACTGTTAAAGAAAATATTGATTATTACATTCCAAATGTGATTGTAAAGTTCGTTATATAAAATGAAATATATATTTTGGTTATGAAATTGAAACATTGTAATATAAAAAACAACAATTTTAACACTTTGCTGACTAAACTATCTTGTGTCACTGGGTATTTTTTTGGTCATGAATGCTTTGTAATCCAAACGGTCTTGCCCGTCGTGTAGAAGGATGTACCTACACGCTAATGCAGTGGTCGTCAAACTTATTAGCCAAAGAGCCAGATCTGCTTGTTTAGTATACTTTTATTACACTAAAACAGACATTCTCAAAGTGTGTTGTGAACCCGAGGGCTAAAATACTGCAAAAATACCTGCCAAAGGGAGATTATAAGGTTACATCTAAATATTACATTGCAATATGATTATTCATAAATACATATAAATCAGTTTTTTTATAATTATATTAAGGCTTTTTCCTTCGCCAAAAGAAGTTTGAGAACCGCTGCACTAAATAAAACTAAATTTCATACTTAATAATTAATTAAAGAAAATGTTGATTGCTGTTTTTGATACTATATGACTCATATTTCAATGACGTAAAATATATCTGAAAATGTCGTTTTTCCTCTATATTACATTGTTTTAGTTTTACAAGGCTATCGATAGTTAGTTATTTTTTTATATCTAAAGATTTATGTGTTCAAAGGAAGCCATGGGCTTTTCTTCTCAAAGAGTCCTATATCTGGTGTTTAAGTGCCTTGGAAATTGTTTTAAATGTTTTAGCTAAGAGTGAAGGAGAAGGAGTATGGAATGTCGAAGGAGGAAGCGAGAGGTCGATATAAAAATTTGCGATATTTTGACAGGAATTATGTTTTTTTTTACTTTACATCAGTTTCTATTAAAACACTTGTCAGTAATACAATAATATGCGGCAACTGTAAGCCTTGTTCACTTCAACAATAATATTAAGTATTGAATGTCATTTAGAGTGTATTTTGTTTGTTTTTTTTTTTCATAATATTCGATTTTTTGTACTAATACTAGCTTAGTATAGGAAGGGGTTGGAAATGAAGGCTTTATCGCACTGCCATATACATATATCACTAGTGCCTTACTGTAGCGTTTTATAGCTTTTTAAATGATATTAGTTCAGATCGCCACCGATAGGTTCGCTGCTATCTACACTTTACCATTACGCTTTCTAGTCACCTCCTTTAGATGCTAAAATCCATAGTCAAAGTAAACGATAATAAAGTATAAAGTAGTTATAATAAGTGGTGGTGTTTCTCAATGCTAGCGGGTGATTGAGTTGAACGTTTGAAGCTAACGCAGCTGGCGTGATCACCCGATTTTCATTTTCAATGTAAAAAATCATCCAAAGAGTTTTATTATTCCTATTCGTATAACCAAAGACCTGTATGGAGATATAGATGGGTTATTGTTTTGAGTTTCTAGAGAAATAATTTAGGTAAACGCAAACGCTGCGGTTATGGTTTCGTTTTGTATAGTGACGTACAGTTGGCATCAATATTTTTTTCTTTTATAAAGTAGCTTATTTTGGCATTTGTGACGAAACGTACTAAAGTCCGTATTCAGAAATTACACTCAAGCATAGATTCTCTGAGTAGAGTTCAGAACTTCGTACGAAACAAATAGACCAATCACATGCTTCAAAATTGTTAACGTAATTTTTGACCAATGATAATAATCCATTGCAACATTACGTTCTGTTACACGCGTTTATAAGAAATCGTTTTAATCGTTACTTATTAAAATATAAATAAAACAGAAAGAATAAATGCAAATTAATGTTTAAATTGAATATTTGATATATAAGTATTTGCAACATATCTATTTTATTTTGATTACCGTCTAATGGTTGTCGTGTTTAAAGTTTTATTATTTACAGTAATACCCCGCTTTACGCGACCCCGTTATGCGCGGTTTCACTATTCAAATTTCGCGTTTAATTGCCCTGCATTACTCGAAAGAGTGCGTATAAACATAATGTAGTCATCAACTTCTCTATGGTCGCGGGAATTTCAGTTAACGCGATTTTTTCCGGAATGTATCCCTCGCGTAAAGCGGGGCATTACTGTATTAGTAAGTAATTTTTGCTCCATGAAATGGAATAAAATGCATTTGAGTAATGATCAGGTGATCAGATCAAACTACGCTACAGTGTTATTTCTGAATACGAATCTAAGATGTTTTTATTTTTGTATATATCAATGGTTTTTGTTCTTTTTACCTTAATGTACACAATATATTTACGATATTATAATAAAATATATTATCTTTTGTTATTAATTATAGGTATGCTATGTATAACTTTTTTGACCCATTTGCATCATGAAAAAATATGATTTAAAAAAATTAATAAATTCATATTTCAACATAGTAACGAAAAATAAAGCCTTGTTCGGTTTATTGGTCTAATTTTTAATTAGTAGTGATCAACAAAGATTGAAAATAGGTATATGGTTTTCTTTAGATCAGTGGTTCTCAACCTGGATGCACTCTAAGTTCTCTTAAATTTTTATCTATATAACTATAGTACTATACCTATAGTTTATAATTTCTTCTACGCTTCTAATATAACGCTTCCGTTAAAAATATATACTATTTCCGTTATTCCATTAATAAGTATGATTTTAAACAATTGTTTGTGTGTTTTATTTATTGTACATTACCACATAAAAGTTGGTAGTCTATGGTACGTGTGACACGCCTCCCCGTGCTCAAATCGAATGAACAGGTGAAGATGGTCATGTACCTACCTAACAACCCTCTACCTCCCTCGCGATTGATTACATGTGGGCCGTGCGTATTCGCGTATACAATGAATATGAATATTAGTATGAACCGCGCGTATTATATCCGGAAAACGATTAGAAATAAATACGAAAAGAAATCTAATATAATATCAGCCACTCTATAATATGGAATACTCATTTTGAGTAAATCAGTGACGAACTGGAGCCTCCCTTCCAACCTACAGCTCCACCACCTTAGTCTTAGATGAAGGGGAAGAAACCCTTCGACAAGGTCCAACAGAAGCCATTACAAACTCTACTAAGCTAAAGTGGGAAAACAAGCGGATGACCTAGTGGTCAAGTTTATGGGCCCTACCGATCTAGAAAAGAGGAAACAAAAGAACAAAACCTGTATGGAGAAAATAAATGTTTTTAGATGTGTCCTCAATCGGACGTATGATTTGTAGATGAAATCCCTGTATGGAAAAAATAATAATAGTTGTATTGTCCTTATTCGGACGTGATAATAGTAGAATGAGCTGTGGAGAAAATAAGTATTCCTTGATGTAGGAATAAAATATAGCTGTGGAAGAGAACAAAATAATAAATAAATATAATCGTTTTGATTATATATTGTCGAAGATCATTGTAGGAATCATAGTTGTTAAATAAATGTGGTCAATGCCACTGAAGAATTGCTGAAAATCGTTGCACGTAGACCTATAACAAATGGGGACCTGTAATCCCTAAGCTAAAATCCTAAGGCTGATATTGAGGGGATTAATGAACACACACGCAATGACGTACTTATCCTAATTACTTACGACCGTCTCCGACGCACTGACTCTAATGAACAAAACGCACACTACACGCAATAAACCCGCAGTTGATCAACTTTAAACGTTAGTTACTTTTACGACTTATGAAGCTAATGCACTTTCCGCGATCGAGAACCGAATCCGTAACTATCAACGTTAAATACTACAACTAAGGAAGTTGCTTCCCTTTCGGCGACCGGAGCCCAAGTCCTCGCAACTATCAACGTTAACTATCAAAGGAAGCTGTTTCCCTTTCGGTGACCGGAGCCCAAGTGATTTTGTCTTCCGAGTTGTTTTCTCACAAAAATAACACCACGTGCGCAAAAGCAGTTTTTACCTGAACCCAGCGTTCCCATAAACAATAGTATGCCCGTAAGCGAGAGCATTGTTATATTATTTAATACAAAAATTGTTTGCAATAAAGTTTTATTACTTGAACAAAATATAAGCATTTCGACTATAATTTAGATTACGATTATATGTAATATAAAATAATAACACACCGTTAAATGTGACGATTTTAAATATTATAGAAACAGAGATAATTATTTAGTAATATTTATAATGTATATTATATTTAAACTGCAACATTTATGTGAGTCCGCATTGAGAAGTTTGAGTTATGTTTTATTATCATTTCCGAGTTTCATATAAACAAATTCTAAGTTTAAATTTATCGAACGTATACGCAGCCGTACTTTGTATACAAAACACAAGCGATCACAGCCTACACCACTGGGTCTCTTTCTATGAATTTGCCTAATATTTGTTATAATTAATACGTTAACAATTAGAAGTATTATAGTGTTTAAGGCTAGCCCTTGAAAACTCAACATAATAGAGGTCCGTAAGCCACTTTAGGTAAAATATTTATTTATTAATTTTGATGTGACAACACGGTTGTCATCAACTATGGTAATATATTTTTTAATACACTATGTCTCTAACATTAAAATGTTAAAATCATAATAATATTTTTCATTTACTTCCAATAGGTTTAATAAAAATACCTGTATTTGTATTCGCTTTTGAATTCTATAAGAATACGTAATATCATATTTAATAATTCCGTTCACTCAATATATTAAGGAAAATGTTCCTTGAATTTATCCATTCGTACATGAAATAAGCTTTATTATGAATAATTCTTAGTAAGCTCAGTTTTGTCGCGCCCTAAATGTAAATGCTAATTCATTTGGGGTGGGCAGAGCTATGGGACTAATTTATATCACGCGTACATTTGAATTATGCGAGGCGGTAAAGGGATAATTTACTGTTGAAATTGGGTTAATATTTTACTATCGCTATCTTTGGTTAGCAACAGAATGTAAAAGATAAATAGTGTTTATTGATCAATAGATATTTATTTATAAAGTTGTGAATGATTTATATTAAAATGTACACTCTTTTTAAACATACGTATGTCTCAGCTTACAAACAACTAGAAAGGAAGAATTTATTGAAACGTCTCTGTTTGGATTGTCATTGGAATTTCAATTTTGAAATACCGCTCTTTGTGCAAAGGAATAAGCGATAGCAAATATAGGTGTACATTTTTTAAAAAACTTTCACGTTGTTATTGCGCATCATCGAGCTCTGTCCGCGGTTTTCCTGCTTTAATAAATCCTTGACCCGCTACCAGTTTTAAACCCGAATCTCGTATACGATCCGCTAGATAATTGACTCGTTTCGAGGCAGCTAATTGAGTTTTCGACTTCAAAATGGGGATAGCGGCGAACCATTTTCTGTAATAATTGTTTTAAAATTCTCTATCGAACTCTTTAAGAATATTGATAGAAGAAAGAGTATTGTTTTATATTTGGCATTGCTTTGTTATTGACGTGCATTGTCAATGATTTCTTACAATGAAATATAAGTGTAATTTCATAAAATGCTGAAAACATTAATTATGTATGTATTATCTTAGATTATTTACAAACTTGTTTTAATCAATTTAAAATATGTTTTACTGTTTATTACCGTGTTTATTTTTTATTTTCTACGTCATGGCTGCAATGTCTTCGAAACATCAGATTAAAATAATCGAAAGTAAACGCGATAGTAAGCCACAAAAAGTATTTTAATTTACTTGTTTTCACATATTTTGCAGTCTTTCTAAACTTAAATTTATATCAATTAGTTTAATTAAAGTACATGCTTTTGTTTTAGCGCCAACGTCAACATCACCATCTTGGGAGCAATTCGTCCGCGAGTCGCTGTTGCAAGCTGCGTGGCCAGTAGCACTCGTACCTCAGCCACGACGAGCTCTAACTGTGGACCATCAGTAAGTTTATACTTAGTACGGTCCCTATTCTCTTCGCTGTTCTAGCTCGAAATATCATATTTTAAAAACACTCACTTTACAGCCATTTAGAATTCAATTTCACAAGAATTATAAATCCACATGACCCTGAAAAAGGAAAATTGTTGCTAAAATTTTAATGAACTCATTAACGCTTATGATTTTTAAAGTAAAGTACTCCTTCATATTACAAATTATACCTTACATAACTCGCTACATAACCCAATTAATTTGTAGAGTGGACATGAAAGAATTCGTTAAGTCCGAATCCTAAAAAGGTTAAAATTTTACTGAAGCGCTCGAAAAATCGTATTCAAAGCACGTTCATATTAAAATATTCTTCACTACTGCGCTTTATTTATACATTATATGTGTAGCTAGTTTTGTACAAACAAAAGACTGCATTGAGACTAACCAGT
>JAPWLS010002150.1:0-85705 GCA_028551675.1 Tineola bisselliella | reverse complement strand
ATGCGTTCGCTGCGGCGCTCAGCTCGCGACTAACCTAACCTAACCTAACCTAACCTAACCTAACCTAACCTAACCTAACCTAACCTAACCTAACCTAACCTAACCTAACCTAACCTAACCCAAACCTAACCTAACCCAAACCTAACCTAACCTAGGCGAAGGTCAAAGAGGACAAGAGAGCCAATCACAACGCAAACGAACTGAAATAATAAATTAATGAAGCATTTGCAAGTGTTAAAAGTAATGGTATAATTCTTAGTGTGATATTAATTCCAAGTCTAACCCAAGAGCCCTCCAGCTCCTGTGGCAAAACGTGCACTCGGAGTTCCCTCTCCAGAAGCAGGTCGGCCGCCTCCATCGCCGGCAACGCGCCACACTCCGCGCCAGTCACATACAGCCACTTGTGCTGAGGGTGACAGAGCACGCCGCGGCCGACGGCACCTCGCACGTCACCCGCCGCCGCTTCCGCCGCCGCTAGCACCGTCCACAGCAACGGGCAGCCAGCGCCCCGAGACACCAGCCGTCTACTCGCTCGAAGCAGACGCCGCGCCGCCGCCACCGTCCATCCCTCGTTCTCCGCGTGACACAACGCCGGCAGCAACTCTCCCAGCGCCGGAAGAGTCTCCCCCGCAGCGCCGACTGCGCCCACAATGTGCGACGCGTCGCCCGTGGTGCGCCACAGAGGCACCCGCCCCGCCTCGTACGCGAGTGTGGCATTGTGCGGGTACGCGTGTCTCATGCGGCGCGCGTGAACTGACGACAGGCCGGGGTGACTCCGCGCGGCCAACACAAGCCCTTCAGTGTTCTCCTCCCGCCATCGCTTGGAGTCCGCCGAATCGAGGGCTCTGGGAGGCCGGTCACTCTCACAGAGCGCCCGGAGTCGCGTCACATTTGCGAGCCTCGCCCTCGCTCTCGGCCATTCGCCCTCCGACGGCAACAACAGCCTGTGCACGTGTTCGTCGACGTTGATGGCTCGCGTTCGTGCCTCAAAGTTGTCGCATCGTTGGTCGCACTCGTGAAGAGCGCGGTTGCGGAGCTCAGAGGGTGGAGGGCGAATCAAACTGTCATCATCTGGAATCTTCAACCCGAGCGCCGCGCAACAAGTCGCCCAGAGACCCACGGGAGCGTCGTCGTTTTCACACATTATTCTGAAATAGTTTGTGATGGCATTATCCATTGACAGTCCTGTGACAGCTACGGCCAACTTAGAGACGTACCTGGATATGTATAACAAATGCTCTTTATTTGCATCAATTGGAGACTGCCTGAAAGCAGTCAGACAGACTCGAGTCCCCTCGTCTCTGTCTGATGTCAATCTAGAGTACTCTGCGAATGCGAGTGGAGTCCCCCAGGACTTGAGTGCAGTTTTCAGCATTCGCCGCACTCGTCGCGACTCACCGTCATGCGACTGCGATTGGCCCTGACCAATACACGATTTACGATTACAGATGCCATGATGAGGTGCATCATCTTAAAGTATCACCTTGACTTGCCGCAGTAACATGGAGTGCCATCGTATTCTCCAGCAGAGCAAAGCCTCACGTTCTTCACCCTCTGTCCAGTGACATCCGCAATCCCATATCCACTCCACCCATGACAAGTAACCTGCGGTGCACACCACTGGTCAGTACAAATCAAACGTTGGTGGTCAGCAACCTAACATCACAACCATATTCATCATGTAGGTAATGCGGCGGCGATGCCCATCGCGCGCAGAGGGCAGCGGTCCTGGTGCTGTCAGTGGCAGAACGCGCTTCCAGTAGTGGCAGCAGACACGCGGTGTCGTGATCGGCCACCTGCGCCAGGTCAGTGTGGAAACCGTGCAAAGCAACCATTAAATACTGAGTATGGGGCGAGAGCGGCACTTTTATGAGTCGCAGTGTGGTCAGCAATAAGAGAAACATGGATGGTACAGGCCGCAGAAGGGGTGCCACATCCGCGGGCATAGGACAGCACTGCGGGTCACCATGAGCAGCACTCATAGGGCGTGGACGCCATGCGTGGGCTGCACGCAATCTTTCTGCACGGGGCCACAGTGTGCTGAGTGGCAAGACAGCCGTTGAGGTCTCTCCCATGTCATCTCCAACATCCCTGGAGCAAGGAGAGGGCCGTGGTGGTGGGGGACAGTTCATGGCCAACATCAACTCCAACAGTAAGACCAACTGTTCATACATTCCAGCTGCTCGTAGGAACCCACCTGTAGATGAGGATTTCAAAGGCTGAATGTGATAGATTTTAATTTTGCTATCAATCTTAGTGACTCGGATTACCATACACATAGAGTAAATGCATATATTGCAGAGTAGTGTGTGCCCGTGTGATCGCAGTGGCCGTGGCAGCTCTGGCACCAGTGGCAGTGTCTGCCGCCAGGATCGCATGGCCCCATACACCCGTGTCATCCTCTGCAACACACACACACACAGATGTATGACTGAAAGTGGAGTGTGGAAATGGATATACCTTTATTGATGAGTTGTTTCAAAAGGTCAGTGTATTGATGATGTTGCATGGAGTATGAGGCCACTCTGAGTCGTGTAGCTCGCAGAAGGTTCCTCGGCACTCCTTCCAATCTCTCTTCCGCCCTTTCCGCAGCCGCCAGGGCTGCTCCCTCAGCTCCGTGCTCTTCCTGGGATGACCACACTCAGTGCCCCATCACACACACAAATATACATTACATTCACACCTACCAGAAAATGTATATACTGCAACCAGAGATCAACGTCACCAGGGTTACTCCTCAACATCTCACAGTACCTCTCTCCTCGCTCGGAGACGGCATCCCTCTCACTCCATTTGCCACAGACATGGTAATAACGTTTGTGCTGACTCCTCGGCTCTGTATCCCTCTCCAAACGCTTATAACTGAAATTAAACGACTAGTACGCGTGCGCTTAATGTATCACAGCAGGGACATGGGTGACGTCATACTGAGGTCTGCCGGGGTAGTGCAACGTGTGCGCCCGCAGGTTGCCGCGCTCTCCACGGCGGTCGTCGTAGTACTCACAGCCGTCGGCGTCTGTCAACATTTACGACGAACACATTAATGAAGCCACGGCCACGCGCATATGGCAACTTCATCACGTACCGGCTCTACGTTGGGTCGCCTCGCAGACCGGTGTCTCATTTGCACTAAACAAAGCCATTACACATCTCTCCCTAATTAGTCAATCTGACATCAACTAAACATCTTTTCCTGAATACTACAATGATATTAAGAATGAAATTAGAGTCGACGGCCGTTCCAAGCAAGCGCAGGATCCCAAACACCGAAACCGGCGCAACCGACAGCTGCTGTTTACTTCACAATTCACATGCTAAGTAGATCTCACCATAACTGACCATAGACAAATAATTATTTATACTAAATAAGTTTTAAAAATATAATGTACACTATTTTAGTCGACACATGTTTCTTCTTTTTATTTTCTTTGTTAAATTGGTTAAGTTTATTTCCGAAAATTGAAACCGTAAAATACCATCGACACATCAAATATCCCAACGACTATTAAGCCGAGTCTCCTGCTCCTGTTTCTTCGAAACATTACATGAAAACATTGAAACATTGGGGCGTGGCCATACACATTTTTGTATTCATACACAATGTTTTTTGTTTTCCGTGGTCGACGGAAAGCAAAAACATTGTGTAGGCCACGCCCCAATGTTTCAATGTTTTCATGTAATGTTTCGAAGAAACACGCGCAGGAGACGCGGCTTTACGTGTATACTGTATAGTGTTCTACTCCCTAACACGCTCGTCTTTCGTGAACAACCATCCCCACCAGATCCCCACCACTCCGTTTGCGGTGGAACTGGAGTATGTTGTTAGGTGTGTTGTCATTCGAATTCTTTCCTTGGGATTAAGTACGCGTCTAGTCTGTGCTAATCTATACTGTGGATGCGGGGTAATGGGTACATAATATTGATTGAGTACTAGTGAGTATATGCTGAATTCGTAGCATCCATGTTCATGATATTGTGTAGATATTTTTATAATTTACAATGATTATTTCAATATTACGTGGTGGTTTAACACCGTCGAAGCGATTGATCAGCCGTAGGCCATTCAGTGCGGTGAGTAGGTCATGCTCCATCTCGAACCACTTGATTGTTTATCTCTCACGATAACCCGGCTCGTTCAGGAAGCTACGGCGAGGTCAACGGTCTCCAATCGCTCTGATGTTCTGATGGACTCGCACGGCCGGAAACACACCTACCTAAGGATTTCTTTGACGGAGAAATGTAATCTTAGATGTGAGTAACGTCTGCGCAGAGCTGCCGTCCGACGTTTCATAATTTCACGATCGTGTTGTAGGCGAGTACTGCATGCCGATTGAGGGTGTTCCGCTGACGCCGCGTACCGATCTGTTGACGGGTGTTGAGCTGACACGACTAGTGAAGGTGCTGGCAGCGTGTGGTGTCAACAAGTTGCGGCTGACAGGTGGCGAGCCCAGTGTACGGCGGGACCTGGAGGATGTAGTGCAGACGCTGTCGAGTACACCGGGTATATCAGCAGTGGCCATGACCAGCAACGGAGCAGCATTGGTGCGACGACTGGCAGGGCTACAGCGCGCAGGACTGTCAGGCCTCAATCTGTCACTAGACTCTCTGAGGCCCCAGCGGTGGGCTATGCTGGCCCGTCGTCCAGCTACACTGCACACACGTGTGGTGGCTGCTGCAGACCTAGCCTTGCAGTTAGGGATCCCGCTGAAGCTGAATGTGGTATTAATGAGAGGTAATATCAACTAGAAAAGCAGAAAGCTGTTCATGGTCTCTGATTTGTATTTTGTGCAGGTGTCAATGATGATGAGATTGGTGAGTTTGTGGAGTTTACGCGTGATAGAGCCCTCGATGTCAGGTCAGTGAGCACGGGGGAGAGTGTGGTGTCGGCGTGTTGTACTCAACAGTGTTGGTGTGATATGCAGATTTATTGAGTTCATGCCCTTCTCTGGCAACGCGTGGCAGTCTAACAAGTTGGTGCCCTACAAGGAGGCGCTGAATGCGGCACAACGAACGCACCCCAACATCCAACTTCTTCCTCCAGACAGCCCTAACGACACTGCCAAGGTGTGCAAAAAGGGCATTGCAACATTCACAATATTACTACGGTACTAATGATCATGTTACCCCACAGGTCTGGGGAGTGCCAGGGTACGTCGGGCGTGTTGGGTTTATCACGTCGATGACGCAAAATTTCTGCGGATCTTGCAACAGATTGCGACTCACTGCTGATGGAAACCTCAAGGTGATCACATTTACAAAATGGTCACGCGCCGGTGCCGAACGGAAATATTCGATTTCACTCATACATACATTTGTAGGTGTGCTTGTTTGGTGCATCCGAAGTGTCATTGCGTGATGCATTACGAAGTGGAGCAGATGACGACGAAATAGTGAAGCTTGTGAGAACGGCCTTGGCCAACAAGAAACCTCAACATGCAGGTATCTACAGAGGCGTAGCATCCACTGAGCGTCTCGCGGGTACATCGCCAGCTTGTTGTAGGAATGCTCCGACTGGCGCAGATGGAGAACAGGCCCATGATACTCATAGGGGGATGATGTGTGCAGCACGGCAAGGGCGGCAGAGGCGGCGGGCGCGGCGTGAGCGGCCACGGGGTGGGGTCTCTCTTAGCCACGTGGACTCCACGGGCAGGGCGCGTATGGTGGACGTCGGCGACAAGCGCGAGACTCGGCGAGAAGCCATCGCAGGGGCCACCTTGCATATGGCAGCTCAAACATTGCGGTTGCTTCGAACCAATGCGTTGTCAAAGGGAGACGCGGTATGCGTGGCAGAGACTGCTGGAGTGCTGGCGGCTAAGAGTACAGCCCAACTAATTCCACTATGCCATCCACTGTCGCTATCGTCAGTGACCGTGGCAGTGACTCTGCCGCCAACGGATACAGGCACAGTACGTGTGGTGTGCACGGTGCGACTGACTGGGCGCACAGGGGCGGAGATGGAGGCGCTGTTGGGCGCAGCGGTGGCATCGCTCACACTGTATGACATGTGCAAGGCGGTGGATCCCGGCATCGTGGTGTCAGAGTTGCGGCTGTTATCCAAGAGCGGTGGAAAGAGCGACTACCCACCTGCACGCGAATGAAGCACCTGCTGCCATTATAATTGAGTCTTCCATTACTTTTAAGTGTATTCATATTTTTATAAGATGTTGGATATTATATTTTTATATACGGTTTAACCCTTTTTGCATTTGAAATTATTTTCATCATATTTATCTGATCATGTTTGGTGGAAGAGTTTAGAAAAGTTGTGAATAGGAATAGCAGACTATATTGTCGAGCCCTTTGTATGTGCTTTGCACACTTGCAAAAAAAGATGTTTGCTTCATGTGATCGGGTGTGGTTGAATGAATGCACGGGTAGAAAGAGAAACTGTTTAATTATAATTTACACATAATACATATACAGAAATACAAAGCTTGGGTATTACGAGGACGTCCTATTGGCTGACCAGCACATTGGATTTAGTGGGCTGGTCGTCGTCTGCGGGCGGCGGCGGCGCCGCCTCTTTCTGCACACGTATCCCATGGTCAGCGATGTACTGGTTGAGATTGACACCAGCTGTAGCAAGCTGCTCTTGTAATGTAGCCAACACACGGGGCAACTGCAGCTGGGTGGCCTCCAGTTCTGGCAGAATATCTTCAACAGTACGCTCCGCCAGCACGCCGCCCACCATACGGAAGCACTTGCGCGACCCCGACACTTGCTTTAGTGTCTCGACCACGATCTTATGCTCATTTAAGTCCAATTCCAACTCGGTGATTTTGTTTGCGAGCTGACGCTGCTCCTGTCTCAGGCTCTGGAATCCGGCCAGTATTTCCTCTTTGCTCTTCGCCTTGGCTCCCTTCGGCGTCACTTTGGCGGCCATGTGTGATTTTATAACGAAACTTTATTTGAACTGAACTATGTCCGCGTACAGGTTTATTGGACTTATTATGGATTACGAACAGCAAAACAGAACGCTAGGGCCGCATATGAGTTATAACAAACGTCAATCAAAAATGGAGAATCGGACACAGACTATCGCTGATTTAAGGAATGTTTCTTTATAAAAGAGTTTTCTTATTTTATGGTAACATCGCAATTAGCCGATGTAAATATCTTGCTTTAAAATCTTAATCAGGGTTTTCTAAAAATATAAATTATGATCGCATATCGCACTATATAATATATAGAAATTACAGTTATTTTATTTATGTCCGCTCAGTCCAGAAGAGGAACAGCTTGGACGAAGTTTACTTTTAATGAAACGAAAACGCTACATAAAAAAACCTGATATGAATTTACAAATGCGATCTGTATTATTTCCAATATTAATATCAGTGCTCTATCGTTATTTACTTCTATTATACATCGCTAGATGGCAGTGCGAAAATATTGTTTAGTTGTCAAAAGTTTCAAAACGGGGTGCTTGAGTTTTCCACTACAATATTCTCTGTATCCACATCGAGTGCTGCACTAAACTTCTCCATCTTTAAAGTCTGTCTACTTCAAATTGTGGTCTGCTTTCTTATTTTTCTTTATACGAAGAGCAGCAGACAAGGCTAAAACGTGACAAATAGCTAATGGGCTAAATCATTTATTGTATCATTGTGAAGTGCATCGATTAGTGATGAGCTACACTCTGAGCCTGGCCATGTGCGTAGAGCGCGAATCGTTGTCGTTGTGGGGCGTGCGCCCGTCCTTGGTAACGACTGTGAGGACGGCGGCAGGCAGTGAGGCTGCGTTGGCAGTCGGGGCCTCCGGGCTGCTCGTGTTGCTGCGGACCGGCGACTTCTGGCGGAGAGTGCATTGCTGGCGCCTGGAAGATGTTCGGGTTTTGGATGCAGATGCTGAGGTACCTGTAGGACTTAGTGCCCTCTACTGTTGTCTTGTTAATATTGTGTAAATGTTAGTCTTCCTAAACTTGTTAATGACTGTGATCACATTCATCAGTAGAAATGTTGCTTTCATTTATTTTCTATACATTTTGCGAAACCAAACGTAAAAGGCTACATGTAATACTTATTTAACAATACTATGTTTTTCAATAGAGTGTGGCATTGGAGCTCATGGCAGACAAAGCATACTCTTGGAGGTGTGAGTCAACCGATGACAAACGAGAGCTTGTACGGGCTATCAGCACTGTTCAGATCTCGCATAGATATGACACTCATCCAGACCTGGAAGAACGTGAACTGGCTGCTCTTCTTGAGGACACGGCTCCTCCACTCAGAGATGCAGAACTTTGGGCAAGACGACTGGCAGATACTCTGCAGGCATTAGATGATAGCAATCTTGCTGCTATGCTTGCCGCAGAGGATGGCACACGAGCACTTATAGATGGTCTTGAACAGGCTGCAGATGTTGGCAGAGCCGCAGAGGAGGCACGTGGGAGACTGGAAGCGGCCGGTGGGGGCGGAGGTGCAGGGTTTGGTCCAGATGGAGCACCTGCTGATCGTAATGCACGGCGACTGTTGGCAGAGTTGCGAGCAGTGCTGACACCACTCGATACCGACACAGATGCACGGCCAGAGCTTAGCGTGGACGAAGAAAGGTTGAGAATAGCGCTTCAGACAGCAGTGGCTCTGTCGCGAGCATTGCGAGCTAGTGGAGGAGTACCTTGGTGTTCACGACTCGGGGCGGTGCGTGCGCGACGTAGGGAGGTGTCACGTGCAGCAGATCGTCTCGCAGCAAGTGCGGCACGTCTTTTGAACGACGAGCTGCTGTCTCTATCGGCACGACTTGGAACTGAACAAGAGGAGCGCGGGCGAGCGAGAGTTCTGCCGTTGGCGCCACTCTCGTGGTGGCTGCGGGTGCGCTCGCGGGGTTCTTCACGGTCTCTGAGTGAGGGATATGCGAGGGCTGCTGCTCGTGGATTGGAGAGAAGAGTGCGGGCGGCGTGCGATGCAGCTCGCGCCGCTTGTCCAACTCTTGCGGGCCTATCAGGAGACGAGAGTGCTGACAACCCAAATCTCGACGCAGCGATAGATGAGGTATCTCAGCGCAAGTGAATCACCTCGGCCCTAATTTTGTGGCATTGTTATTGAAATGTTTATTGTTTCAGGTGTTGGACGCAGTGGAGAAGTCTTGCGACGTGGAGCAACAGTTCTGTGCACGAATGTTCTTTCCAGACATTGAGCCCCCGGAGGAAATCGAGGATGTTGAAGGGCCCGATGTACCAGACGTTCCAGAGCCCACTGTTGGAAAGCCAGGGCCCGAACTCAGCTCACTAATGAATCTAGCCTTTCCTACACTCGAACAGGAGCTCTCTGCACTGCTGTCGCACATTGACAAGAATGACCCCTTGTGAGTGACTCCATGAGATAATGTCTTGAGGAGACTCATTGGATCTGCTCAGTCGCTCAGTTACGCTTTTCCTCCTTTGTAGCGGCGCAATGAGGTTGTTAAGCAAGACGAGCGCGCGCGTACTCGGTGGCGACGGCGGTGGTGGAGGAGGACGGCACTCGGGGGCCGTTCTGGCTGCATTTGCTGTGGCTTGTAAGCGTGCAGCAGATGGCACCGTCGCTGCGCTTCTGGACGAGATGCGTGCGAGGCCGAGGGACGCCGTTGAAGAGCTGCGGCGTTGGGCTGCAGGCGCATCGGGCGCGTGTCGTAGAGCAGAGCGCGAGAGATGGAGCCTCGCATTAGCCTCAGCGGCGCTACAGTGCGCGGGCTCTCTTACGCGGCCGGAGCTCCGTTTGGCTGCGTGCCACGCACTGCACTGTCTGCTATCTGGGCCGGCGCTCCGTTCGGATGCACTCGCGGGCACCAGGCGTGAGGCGCGCGCGCGTTATGAGCGGGAATTGCGTGCTCTGGCTAGGAGCGCGTCGCGGGTGCTGGAGCCATTACGCTCGTTTCTAGAGACAGCGGCAGAGACGGCTGCGCGAGGTGTACGACGCGAGGAGGTGTGTTTCGTGTCGGCATGCAGTAAGCAGGCATTGCGGCGAGTGTTGGGCCGCAGCGGGGATGAGGCTGCACTGCGAAGAGCCCTCTGGCGGGAGTATCGCGGAGCCGAGCGCTCGTTGCCGTCAGACTGCGGCCTGTTGCCAGTGCTTTGGCGGGCGATGCAGGAAGAGGTGATAGACACCCACCGTCGATTGGAGGAACAGTTGTCTCTGTACTACGCTGGCGCGGGATTGAAGATGCCCTTCTCCACTCGAGATATATTGGACATTTTCTCAGAAATAGCACGTCAGTCGTGAGGCGCAACGGCCTATCTGTTGATATGTCGACAGCTGCAAATATAAGTTGTAAAGGAGAGGTGACAAGTGTGGATAAACCATAAGTTGCTGCTGCAATATTAATTACTTAAAATTCGATATATTTATTACACTTACTATCAAATAAAAATATAAATGATGCACGAAAACAGTTGTATCCTTGGTAATTATCACAGTGATGCATACACACATAGAATAAAACACTTGACGCTATTTTAAACTATATTTGCTATATTTAAAGCTCGGGTTCAATCTAGGGATTTCGGTGGCGAGAAGTTGAGGTAGACGAGGCCGGTGGTCTTGGCCACCACCACGGTGAGCACACTGAAGGCAATCCCAAACACGAGCGCGGCGTTGTACCCCTTCTGCTTGGCGTCGTAGTGCGCCTGCCACGAGCCGCTCGGCACTGGCAGTTCATCCATGGTGGGCGGCTTGAAATTCGAGGAGCCATGGTAGCGGCGCACTGTGAACACACAACTTCTGTCAAAACAAGGTTATGATTACATAAGTGCGAGTGTATTCGCTCCTGCTAGGAAGGATATATCGTCGTGGTAGACAGAAACATAACATGAGAGTCCACGAACGCTTCGAACTGCTGCGTTTATGACCTATTGGTTACAAACAGGTGATGGTAGACCGCTGTGACGAAGAAGTAGAACACATACCAGTCTGCGCGATAAGCCTATTGGTGATGGGCCTTAGCATTTTCGATAATATGTTTCCAAGCGGAATGAAAACCTTTTTTGACTCGAAAGTTCCAGCCCAAGTTCCCTTATCTCACTCAATTTATATCAGAGAAACCACAATGCCCCCGTACGCGTGTGGATCAGACTGTTAGCTTGTCTAAGTTGGCAGTCGTCAAATGGCTGTGCGCCATCTGTTTATCTGGAACGGAACTAATCTTCAGTTTCATTCAACAGCGTGAATACAATCACGAACAGGGCGGTTCAGAGCACTCGCATGTCATTCATATGAAGAGCTTACGAGGCTTTGGAAAGGACCTTCATCTAGCACAAATTTGGAAAGACTTTATTCTATGAGTAGGCATTCCTCCAACGATATATAAGTAAGCCTGAATCTACTCTACGCATATACGGAGGACACGTTATGCTGTTGGTGTGACGAGCGCCGCACACACACACACACACGTGCATAGTCGAAATGACTGAACAAACAAGTCTCGTGGTCGAATGTACCGCTATTGGCAACTGTCACTTGACAGTATCGATAGGTTCTAGTTAACTTAATATTAAGTGTTAAAAATGATAGGTAGAAGACACTCCCAGCGCTATATACATACTTTATTCACAAATACTTTTTTATCTTCAACTGTAATGACATAGCAACAATGTCATCGTGACAAATAAATAAAGGCTAATGACATATTTCGTTTATCAATAAAATGGTGCGCGGGCGCAAGGGGAGACGGCAGCGAGTTAGCGAGCGTCGGCGGGGCGGGACGGTCGTCTAACATGCGTGTGAGTCGCAGGTCTACGTAATGGATAACTGCAAAGCCGGCCAGGATGAAGAAGACCGGCTGGAGAGTGATGTCGAGCGCGCGGAACGGTGGCGTGGTATTTACATAGTATATTTCACCATGTTCATCATGTCCCTGGGCTTCAGCATCGTGCTCACCGGAGTGTGGCCCTACCTCACTAAGGTACTCTACTCCGAAATAAGTTATCGACCTTCCGCCACTAACCACGAATGATCGTTTGTTTTCTCACATACGACTTTTACAACCACTGCACCGTGCGTCAACGACATGACTATTGCAAAACAAACACTAAAGGCCATTCCAGATCATTGACAGTGACAGTCTCGGGGTTGCCGATAGCGTTCCGTTTTTTCCCATTTAGAGAAACTTATGTGAAATAATAGTGCAGATTTTTACGGATTAAAATATATAATTATCACAATGCATTGTGGCGATAAAAAGATCTGAAGGAACAAGAAAGATGACACTGACAGACTAAACGTCAAAACCTCAAATCTTCTTAAATAAGTATTTTCGGCTAGTAGAATTGACCGCCACAAGTACTCCTCTCTCGGTGAATTCAGAAGAATTTATATCCGGAAAGCGGTATTCTGCGGCCATTGATATGTTGTTACTGTCTTGAAAATACTTAACACATGATGTTGTCTTGATGGACAAAAGGATGGTTTTGATGTTCTGGTTGAAAGAAAGTAGCATTTTGAGTTTGATGATGTTTTGTATTAACTGACTTAAGTACACGAACATGTTCTCTAAGTTTGAAAGCGAAGGTTCATGTCCGTGGCAGAGTCTTCTGGCCAGCTAGTGAAGCGATTAATAATATTTAATAATATTTAATGTATAGATTGGATGGTGGAAGAGGTCCAACAATATCCATAAATACATGAGAAAATTTGCAAGGCACAGGATCTTAACTGCCGATTCCGCTTCTTATGTGTTTTGATACTTTTCACTGGCCATGTTGTGAAGAGCTGATTCTGTTCGGCATTGTAGTGGCATTAAGCGCCCTGTAATCACTGTATATTAGATGACGACCGAGGGCTCTTAGAATGTCCACATATACCGAGCTCAAAATTTGCCGTTAGCTTCATAACTTCACAAATAAGGCTATTTTCTTGTTGCGTTGTTTGAAAGTCGTTGGGTCACCACTTTTAGAGAAACTTGCGTGAAATAATATTGCTGATTAAAATATATAATTATCACAATGCATTGTGGCAATCAAAAGACAGGAAGAAAAAAGAAAGATGACACTGACAGACTAAACGTCAAAACCTCAAATCTTCTTAAATAAGTATTTTCGGCTAGTAGAATTGACCGCCACACCCACATTACATTACATGTGTACTAAATATGTTGAATATTCAGTTATTATACATATTATCACATATTGTTTCAATGTTTATACAACATTTTAAAATAATTGTAATATAAATTATAACCAAAACTTGTGAACATTCCTGAAATGTTTTTTGAGTACCAACCAGTTGTTCACCTATTTCTCGCGATGCACGGATGCGTGGATACGTGGGTCGTGGACCGTTCGGAATGAGATGTTACATTATTATTTTAAACGGAGCAAGTTTTGTTCGCAATACTGAATGTAAAAAATTTTAAAATTTATTAGTTCTTTTAGTTACGATAATATGCATGTTGGCCATGGCCGTAGTTGGGGAATGTATAGTAAACTAAATGCTACAACTATATCATAAATCAATGACGCAAAATAACATTTTCCATCACTTTTAAACAACACTCTGATATTTCTTTCTTTCTTTTCCTACTACATCTGAGCGGGTTTGGCGCTCACTCCAACACTCACTCGCATATTAATAATCACTTATTCATTCATAGCTGGATCCCAGCGCCGGGAAGGAGTTTCTCGGGTTGGCAGTGGCAGCACATCCCTTGGGCCAGATGGTAACGTCACCCCTGGCGGGACGCTGGGGTGATCGAGGGGCGGCGGCTCCCCTGCGAGCGGGACTGCTGCTAGGCGCCGCTGCCAGCGCCCTCTACGCAGAGCTGCAGCACATGGGCCCTGGTGCACGCTACTGGCTGCTCACAGCGCGCTTCTTGGTAGGCGCCGCGTCCGCTAACGTCGCTGTGGTGCGGGCCTATCTCTCCACCGCCACTCTGTTGGCAGAGAGAACCAAAGCCGTGGCCGCCGCTTCTCTGGCGCAGGTGGGACTCTGCTCGGCGGCTCCGACTCGCCAAGATCACTTGACTGATTGCGTACGGGGCCCACGTTACAGGTGCTCGGGTTCGCGGTGGGACCGGCGCTGCAGGCCGCCCTCACCCCCCTGGGCCCGGACGGAGACTTCAACATGTACACGGCGGCAGGTTGGCTCAACGCTCTGCTCTGTTTAGTCAATCTCGTCTTCTTCCTCCCGGCCTGCTTCAAGGAGCATCATATCGCGGTCGAGGTGCGTCTGTTGTGAGATGATTCGCGCCATTCGGCTCGAGGTCACGAGAGTCTCTGATTCCTTTAGGAGGCGCGGAGGGCGGCCGGCGAGTCGTCTACAGAGAGGTGGAAGCCACCTAAGCCAGACAAGATCGGCGGTCAGATGCTGGTCGCTGCATTTTTCGCTCTCGTGTTCAATTTCGTGTTACTGGAAACCCTGGGCGCTCCCCTCACCATGGATCAGTTCGGATGGAGCGAAAGTGAGGCCTTGCAGCGGATGGGCATCTTGATGAGCGTGGGAGCTGTCGTCGCATGTCTCACTTTCGCGGCCATCAATCCGCTCAGCAAGGTCTTCGAGGAGAGGTGAAGCCGTCGTCAGAAGGGACGATCGGGGCAATTGACGAATTCAGTGAGACGCGGTGCGTGTTCGCAGAGCTCTGTTGGTGTGGGGCGGGTTCACGTTGACGGCGCTGGGCTCGCTGCTGTGCATCCCGTGGGGGCCGGACGCGCCACCGGTGCGCGCTGCGGGCTCTTCGGGCGGCGGGTGTCCTGCGGAGACGCAGCCGTGGTGCTCTTCGTCGCTGCGTTTGCAGCTGGGGCAGTTCCTGGCGGCTTACGCCTGTGTATCACTGGGTTACCCGCTGGGAGTGACGTTGATTCAGACTATTTTCTCGAAGGCCTTGGGTCCACGGCCACAGGGGTTGTGGATGGGAGTGTTGACAGGTGCTGGGTGTCTGTCGCGCGTGCTGGGCCCGGTGTGCGTTTCGGTGGTGTACGCGCGCTGGGGGCCCGCGCCGACCTTCTCTCTGACGGCGGGCATGACCCTGACGGCGGCTCTATGCCTGCGCCTCGTGTACGCTCGCCTGACGCCGCTGACTCCGAAGCCACCGGCCGCGGCCATGGAGATGCTCCGCCTGTCTCCGGCAGAGGAGCGCGGCGATAACGAACATTTATGACACCTCACTAACACTCTGCCAAGTTAATGTACTTAATATTCGTTATTCTTAGTTCGGATTATGTTTTTTTATTAATATGTGATCATTAATTTGTTAATAATATTAATTAATATTTTACACGAATTTATTAGTTACGTAAGGTACATACATACAGTCTGTGCACTTTGTTGCTGTTATTCGACACGTTCGGACGAATTTACATTAATATCGTTACTTACATACGATGACATGAATATACAAAATATACTATAATATTTATATTAACTTGTTTGAGTTATTGCACCCTCTTCGCTTCCACGTGTGATGCTATGTCGTGTGAGCAGATTTGTGCATGTCCGCCGGCGTGTTCGGTAAAGGCGACCGCTTCGTGTCCTCTGGTAGCAATGCGAGGGAAGCGCCCGCGAGCGCCACCACCGCGGCCACTATCGCCTCCCATCTGCTGTCCTGCGAATACACACAGTGCTTTGAGTTGAGCGATCATTACCATTCCGGTCAGAGCAGCGCGAGTGCTCACCACCGGCGTGACGTACGGCGCCAGCACTCGCGTCAGGTTTGCGGCGACGGCGCATTGGCAGAGGGCGGTTGCACGACACCGCGTCGGGAACAGCTCCGCGGTGAAGACTGCTGCTGCCACGGCCGCGCACTCCGCCGATAGTCGCCCCGCTAGACGCATGCCGGATCGCACGCGTGACTCCGCTGCCGAGATAAGTGCGTCCAGATAGCTGGAATGCACCAAGTGAGCAAGTACACGGTGCGATACATACAGAGGAACAGCGGCGCTACAGCGGCGATCATGCACACAGCGAATGCTGCACACAGACACTTGTTCCGCCCTCGTCCGAGCGCCATCATCACCAATAAAGCGGCTACCACCTCGATTCCTGTGTCGAGCGCCACGTCTGTATATCTGAACAATGATGACGCATAAGGATCGCGTTCGAGCACTGCGCCGGTGTCGTCCGTTGTCGGCTACCTGTCACCGGTCATCCTTCCGCTGTGAAGCGACGCGGCTGCAATCCACCAAGCGCAGCAAAGCGACGTACGAAGCCGAAGTCGCGATTGTCGCGCGAGCATCGCACAGGGATCGGGCGGCGGAGGCGGCAGCTGCGCTGGATTCGGTGGCGAGGGCGGCGGAGTGGGCGGCGGCGGAGTCAAGTTCCAGCGGGCGGCGCGCGTCAACTGAGCGACGGCGGCTCGCGTGCGGCCTCTCGCCAACAGCCACCGCGCGCCTTCGTCCAGCAACAGTGTATACAGCAGCAGTGGCAGCGCTAGCATATGAGCCCATCGCCAGCGATGCCGCCAATCGTGGAGCCATGCGCTCTTAGCTACGGCCGCCCACAGAGCGCCGCCCACCCCGTACGCAGCGCATACGGCGCACGAGAACACTCCGCGCAAGGAGACCACCCCCACTTCCAGCGCTGCAATTGCGCCGCCGAATTAACACAAGCGGACTAAGATCACTAACACGAAGTCCTTACCTATGAGGAACGCTCCAACGCAGTATCCAGCGATAAGTGTTGGCTGCAACAATTCACCAAGCAGAAAGAACTGATATTGTGTCGCGTATGATTGTAACACGCCGCAGAGGCCGGATGCCGCGCCGCATGCGCACACGCACAGGCGCCGTCCCCATCTGTCGTATACGCACGCACATCAATCTATGTTGCTTAGAATCGCGTTGCGCAACAGGTGTTTGTACGATATTGACTTATCACACGCGTAACCGGCGAGAGGCAGTAGCAGGAGGCTGAGCACGTGCAGCACTTCGCCCGCAGCTTCTGCATTGGTGCACGCTAACTGGAACTATAACGTGCTGTGAGCGACGTCTGCGGCGACGCACCTTTGTCTATGGGTATTCGTGGAACTCACCTCGGCGAAGAACGTGTCGTTATGTAGGTAGACGTGCTTGCCGCATGTATTGATGTGGTTCTGATGGAAGTATTCTGGCGTGCAGGGCGCGGCACCGACGGCGGCCGCGAATCTGCTACATCTGTCGTCCGGCGGCATGGCGTATATGGCCCACGGCGCGATGTATTCACCTTCTTCACACTCGGGGATCGAACATCTGTATCCGTTCGCGATCAAATATTACATGGAGGTCGCGTGGTATATGAGCACTGTAGTGCTTACCTGTAGATCGGGGTCGGCGTAGTCCTGACGATAACGGCGGCCGCGGCGATCACAGCCGGGATAGCGGCGAGCGCTACCACGTAACGTTGATGCAGGCGGAAGTGACCTAGACGTGCGAGCGCCGCTTCCACCTCGGCCGCGCACACTCCCGCCATGGCACTGATTCGTGTAACATTTGGCCGACACATAAACGCGCGCATGCGCACACATACAGTGATGCGGTTTATTACCAAGTAACTCGGATTGTTCGTTATGATATTTCCGCATTTAATCGAATGCTGTCGAATCATACTTTGCACATAATACAATGTTTCAGTTCCAGCCTGCCTCCTTTATTGAAGTGAAAACTTCTTTAGGCGCGTTGAGCGTTTTGGTAGAGGGTAAAATTCTCGGTTCGCGTCACCGACATGCTAATGATAATAGTATATCTATAGCTATGGAGAGCCAGACTAGCGCACGCGCAGTAGCCTGTGTACACGTATACACTAACACATCGACTATTTCTGACTGTATTATGTGCGCGTTGGACGCTTTTTGGATAAGTATAATTTTGTGAGTTCACGTCACCAATACGTTATAGTAGCAGTACATCTGTAATTGTAAATGTGACGCGTTGTACATTAAGTATTAGAGTGTGGTTATCTACATAAGTAAAGTTAAATTGACCACGTGGGAAGTTCAACTTGTGTGTACTGGATTTTGTTTATTTAAGTGAATTTTTAATTTGACTATTATTGTAATTATTTAATTGAAGGATTACTGTTTATTTATTGACTTTAAATTCATTGACTTCAGTATAAAAGTGAGTATGAAACATATTAATATTTTTATACAGATAAATGAATAATGAAACCAACGAATATATTTTTTAAAAAATTCATATAATTTTTGCATATAGTTTCTTAACTTAATAGTTCCGTTTTCACTTCTATCGGCAGTCCCACGACTGTTTATGTTTTTATACTTTTGGCGCGTGCGGATGCGTGGGGGACCTACACGTAGCTTATTTCTGTATTTTGACAATTTCGTAGTGTATCTGTGCGTCTGTGTGTGGTGATGCGGAGCAGCAGAGGGGCAGGGGGGAAGGCATTCGCAGAGGTGGGGGGAGGATCAATACATGTTCAGCGATCGGTTCGTAAGCACGGAAACGAACATCGGCCGCCGCGCGCGTTGTTGCGTAGTGTCAGCAGCGATCGATTGTTGCGCAGTAGGGGCATGGAGTGTGGGGGCTGGGGGCGGCTGCATTGGCGGCTGACGTTGCTGCTGGCGCTGCCGGTGCTCATGACGGGCATGTCTGGTACCAACTATGTGTTCCTCGCGTCGGACACTGCGTACAGGTATCCGCCGCGTGTGTTATCCGCTTCTTTTACCTCATTGCATCCATTGGTGAAATGACCTTCATCCCGCACTCGACCGGTACACTTTTCCCAGAAGTAATCAGCCTAGTTGATATCTAATTACTTTTCAATGTGTTTTTTTTACTGAAAATGCAACAAAAACCGTACCGTTGCTAATTGACGATCATGTGATAGCATTGGTCGGTGGAAATGTCCACTGAACTGACCGCTATTTTATTTTATTTATTTAATTAGATTCAACAACAGACACTTTCAAGCCATTTGTAAGGTCTAGTAGCATATAAACAATTGAAGTAACAAACCGCTTGTCATGTGAATGCGAATTCACTCTTCACTATATTTTAGCCTTTTATTGCCGGCCATAGTATAATACAACCGTGCTGTTCCGATTATAAATATTTCGGTTGACGATCAGCGAAGCATGAATCTAAAGGAATGATGTATACGCAGATGCCATATACCAGAGTGTGAGGAGATGCCGACGGCTGTGAACGCGTCGCTGCCGCCGTGGTACTCGTGGGCGCTGGTGGACAAGTGTACGCGGCGGCCCTCGCTCGATGGGAGATGCACCAACTCCTCGTTCTCGAAGCACGAGTCGGTCAAGTGTACGCAGTTCGCATATGAGCGTCCCGAGAGCCTCGTGGCGCAGGTGAGTGTGTGCGATGCGATGAGTTCTGTCGGGGCAACCATCATGGGCCGTTTTCAGTTCGAGCTCGGGTGCGAGGAGTGGCGCCGGACGATGGTGGGTACGGCGCACAATCTTGGCATGTTCATATCGCTGCCGGCGATGGGTTACGTTTCAGACAGGTCAGTGACGCCTATGAAAAATATTTCGCGGAAGAGACGAAAGTAGGCCATCATACGAACTTCACAGTAAACGCTGGTAATCTCTGAATGTTGTCAGGTGGGGTCGACGAGCGGCTTTGGTGATCAGCGCACTGGGCGCAGGAATCGGTGGCAGCGCGAAGTCCTGGGCGACGGGCATCTGGCAATATGCTAGCGCTGAACTTTTGGAGGCAGCGTTCGGCGCAGGCGTTTATCCGGCTGCGTTTGTCCTTTGTGGGTGCCAAATTTATATGGTTTTCACTTTGCATTTAGTTTGGTTAAAACAGAACAGACGCGAATTAATTGTATACAAACATCTCAAAGTTTTAATATGCTTTACGCGTAACGAGTACATTTTTATAGGTACATACATATTATGTGAATTCATTTTTTTTTATCGTTTTGGTAAGAAATAAAACATAATTATACTTTCGCTTGCACTTCAGTAATAGAATGGCTGTCGGCGGAGAGGCGCATTCTCGCAAGTCTGGCATTGGGCGTACCACTGGCGGTGGGCGGGTCCATGCTCGCGTGGCTCATGCCGCTGTTGGCGGGCCAGTGGCGGCTTGCAGCACGGCTTGCGTACGCGCCGGCCGCTCTGCTGCTGGCGTACCCGTGGCTGCTGCTGGATAGCGCACGGTGGTTAGCAGCGCGAGGTCGACACGAGGAGGCGGCAGACACAGTGCGACGCGCGGCGCATTGGAACGGCACCCCGCCGCAGACGGTCGCGCCGACGATCGTGGCCGACGTCAAGCTGCTGCCCGGCGCCTCTGAGGAAACAGAAGAGAATTTGTGGAGCGCCGTATTCAGGTGAAGGCCGATCGTCAGGCAAAAAAGACTCTATGTTGTGCTCTATATATTGTTGACTTCTTTTGGGTGCAGCCAAGCGGAATTGCGTCGTCGGCTGTGCATTTGCGGCGCATGGTGGGCCTCGGCCGTGTTCGTGCTGTACGGGCTGGCGGTGCACGCCGCTTCGCTATTCGGGCCGTCGCCAGACACGTTTTTGTTGTTGGCCGCGGCCGAGGTGCCCGCCCTGGCACTGAACACTCTGTTGCTGGAGAGAACAGGGCGGCGTCTGCTCCTGAGGGCCGCATGTGTGCTGACGGGAATCGCCTGCATGCTCGTGCCGTTCGTGCCTCCGTGTTCGTATATATTAATCGGAATTGCAATACATGCGATGGCGTGCGTGACGTTTTCTCTTCGGTAGCGGTTCGATGGAGCGGCGTGGCGTTGCTGGTAGCCGGGAAGCTGGGGGCGAGCATGGCCATCAACGTGCTGTATGTGTACTCGGCGGAGCTCTTCCCGACGTCGGCTCGTCTGCGCCTGCTGACATTGTGCTCGGCGCTGGGCAGGCTGGCCAGCATCCTTGCGCCGTTGACACCGCTGCTGGTGCGTAGGCCACAACCGGTCTCTTACGTACGATTCTCGTGCAGTGCCTCATTTTCTCTGACACGGCTCATGCAGGCATCATGGATCCCGTCCGTGCTGTTCTCGGTGCTACCGCTGATGAGTGCTGCTCTAACCGTGCTGATGCCGGACACGCTCGGGACTGAACTGCCACGGAAGCTCGCCGACCTCGACCGCAAAGTGTCGTCCACCTAGTTGGTCAAACATGTTAATATAAGATCATTGTGAAGACGTTTGTAGTTTGGTGGCTGCGGTGGTGCAGTGGTGGGGGCAACTAGCATTTGCACTTTTATAATATTGTTATGAAATAAATAGAATTAAAGAGATATTTGTATGCGTATGTGTTTGTAGAATGTTAGGAATTGTGATGCGCCTAAACGTTTGTCACTACTGTGGCAGGAGGCTAACTCGGTCACTCGTTCGGATGTTGATGCAATCAGAAAGTGTTGGTTCACATTGTGAGAGTGACGTTCGTCCGTGACACAGAACGGTCACATCGGCAGGCATTAGAGCGCGTTGCATGAATTGAGAGAGCCGCCAGTCGGGCAGAATGAGCGGCGTGGACGAGATCGTGAGGCAGCTGGGCCAGTTCGGGGCCTTCCACGTGCGCTGCTACATGCTGTGCGCTCTGGTCGCCATACAAGTGGGGCTGCTGCACACCACCTATATATTCCTTGCGGCGAATGTTCCATACAGGTAGAGTACGCGTGCGTCGAATCCGCGATCTCGCGGTTCAGTTGTTGTTATAAAAAAGGTATATGTGATGTATCTCGGCGCGGATATTGTCAGTGCTAGGTGCGCGTGCGCAGTGTGTGTACACCCGTGAGCGAGTATGTCGGCAGTGGATGTTGATCGTTTGTTGTGCGAGTTGGGCCAATGCAAGCGGTTCCACATGAAGTGCTACGTGCTGGTCGCCCTGGTGACGCTCGCGGCCCCCCTCTATGCAATCAACTACGTGTTTCTGGCGGGCGACGTCTCCTACAGGTGCATCATACGTTACGCTGCTTCGGCCATTAATGACTCCTTACAATAATAATTAATTATTACAACAATATGTCTGTTGTGTGTTGTTAATGCGGCGGGTCAAGGAGTTACACACACGCACACACACACACACATACACACACACACTGACTCGTGCATGTGAGCCAATCATAGTTGTTAGTTATTAGCCAAACATTACATTTGATTGATTCTGATTACATAATTAACACATTGGAGGCCAAATTTAAATCATAAAAAGTTGACTGCAAATATTTGTATATCTCTGTTGTGACCTTCGAACGTTAACAACCAGTTATTGTCAGGTGTGTGATCCCCGAATGCGAGCTTGCGAACGCCACCGAGTATTCGCCGCATTGGCTGCCGCAGCAGCGACCGAACGGCACCCGCGAGTGCACACGACGACTCCTGCTGCCGGCGACTCCCCACCAATGCGCCGCGGAGATGCTCGCCGAGACTCAGCAACCATGCGACGAATGGATATACGCCAGCAAAGACACCATCGTGGCTGAGGTATGAATGTCGACGGTGAGTTCTTTTCTGTTCAGTTCAGTCATTGTTGCGTGTTCCAGTTCAATCTGGCGTGTCAGGAGTGGAAACGGACACTGGTCGGCACGATACACAACATCGGCATGCTGGTTTCTCTGCCAATATTCGGATACATCTCGGACAGGTGAGCCTCACGCGCAAACGAGCAAAATGCGCAAGCCTCAGTGTACGCGTGTTCCAGATGGGGTCGCAAGACGGCCCTGACGCTCAGCTCGACGCTGGTCGGAGCCATCGGGTCAATGAAAGCCTTCTCCGTGTCATATGAAATGTATGTGGTCGTGGAATTTCTGGAGACGGTCGCGGGTGCGAGCGCGTTCCCTGCCGCTTACATACTCAGTGAGTGTTGCGATTGTGAATATGCAGGCGCGACACGAGCAGAGGTAATTGACGCACGTGCGTTTGGGTCGGTTTCAGCCATCGAGCTGCTCGGCCAGGAGCGTCGCGTGCTAACGACGGTGTTTCTTGGTATAATGCTGGTGATCGGAGGTCTCTCGTTTGCGATATTGGCTAAGACGTTTTCATATTGGCGCACCTTCATACTGGTCGTGTATCCTCCGTCGCTGCTCTTCATTTCATACGTATACTTGCTGCCGGAGAGTATCAGGTCGATGAATGTCACGCCGATGTAAAAGAAGTTATCTGCTTTCGAGACATTAAATAACGGGGTGGTCTATGACGCAGGTGGTTACTGTCGAAGGGCAAGAAGCAAGAAGCGCTCGCCATCATTACGAAGGCCGCCAACATGAACAAAGTGACGCTCTCTGAGGAGACACTGAGACAGCTGGAGGAGAGTGCGAACCCAGAAGAAGAGAAGAGGCTGGAAGAGAAGGGGTCTCTTGTGACAGCCCTGTTTAGGTATGTAATAAAAAGTAAATAATATGCTTATTGTATGTACAGGCAGGTTCAGATGATCCATCATTGTGGTTAGATTTTAAAATGTTTAATTCACTTTTTGAAAACTAATCACCAATGTGGTGGTTACCATTTGGTATGAAGATTAGTGAATGAAAGCGATGCAATATGGTTTACATTGAACTGAACCACCCGGTATAATGCTGACCCAGATCGCCGGTGATGATGACGAGACTCGCCATCTGCTCGTGGTGGTGGGTGACCTGCACGTTCGTGTTCTACGGCCTCGCGATCAACTCGGTGTCACTCGCCGGTGACAAGTACACCAATTACATGCTCGTGGTGAGCGTGGAGGTGATCGCAGTGGTCACCAACGCGCTCGTGTTGGACAGGATCGGCAGGAAGAGGACATTACTGATAGCTTACTTCGTTTGCGGCGTCTCCTGCGTGGCCATCACCTTTGTGCCCAAATGTGAGTCCCTGGTAGATCTCCTCGTTGTAAGGGATGGAAGTATAAATGATGTATGTTGCAGCGCTGTGGTGGGTTGCTACGATGCTGTATCTGGTCGGTAAGATAGCAATAACGCAGGCGTTCAGCGGAGTGTACATGTACACGTCCGAGTTGTTCCCGACGCACGCGAGGCACTCTCTGCTCGGATTCTGCTCCATGGTTGGAAGACTGGGCTCCATCGTGGCGCCGCAGATGCCATTGCTAGTATGCATCGAGTGGAATGGCGGTGGACGGAGGAGGCTCCGATTGACTCGTGAATGTATAATGTTTTCAGGCGATTTACGTCTCGTGGCTACCGTCCGTGTTGTTTGGTGTGTGCGCTCTCATCTCAGGCGCATTGATGCTGACCACGCCGGAGACTCTCAACACCAAGTTACCGGACACGATCAAAGAGGCCGAACAGCTGTCACGTAAGAGAACAAACACGATCGAGATGAAGAATACCTCATAGATTAATTATATATTATTTATTTATTATGCTAATATAAAGTTTGTAATTTATTCTGTTGAGTTTGTTCTAATTATCATTTCCCATGTTTGTCGTGGCACCATGACGTGATGACGTAGTTCCAGTATCGACCCAAATATTCCCACCGCGAGATGTTACCGATTTAGATTAAGTATTTAGTAAACGCGCGGCGCACGCGCATGCGAATCTCACGTAGTATTTAAATATACGGGCACGAGTTTTCACGTTATGATAGGTATACCGTATAGTGGAAGTGAAACGACGCAAATGTAAAGACGCATGTGCTGAATGAGAAATATTTTATTATAAGAAGTTCATTTAGAAGATTAACATGTTGCAAGATTGAAGTCGGTGCCGACATGACGCGCAGAGAAGGGCGCGGCGAGGTGCGAGTGGAGTATGCAGTGCCGCCGAGCAATTGTGCCAAAGTGAGTAAGCGAGAGCGTGAGATGGCGAGAGGAGGAAGTGAGAGAGTGGCTAAACGTGCTGACATCAGGTGCTGTATTACACGTGGAAATTGTGCTCGGTGGTGTTCAGTCACTTGGTGATGATCAGTCTGGTCGTGGCCTACTGCATCCTCGGGGCCGTCACATTCGAGAAGCTGGAGTCGCAACACGAGATACAGGTGCAGTATTAGGAGAGCATGTACTCCATATATCATGAGCTCATCATGGCCGGACGTGTGTGTTGTCAGGTCAAGCAGAATATATCACAGATTCGCAGCAATGCGACATCCAGCATCTGGAGGATGACCAGAAATGTGCCGCTGCTCGATCAAACCAATTGGACGAGCGAAGTGGTCGATATGCTGAAGGTGGTCACCTCAAATCAACGACAGAAGATCATCGCACTAGCATCGGTACTAACTGAAGGCATTACAGGACTTCGAGAACGCAATAATTCTGGAGATGAAGGTGCGAGGCTGGGATGGAAGCGAGAATCTCGATCATGTTCAGTGGACGTTCACCGGCGCATTGTTCTATTCCATTATTGTAATAACCACAATTGGTAAGTTGTAAGAACAAACAAGAAAGGCACAAAAATAATAACACGAATAACAAAGACAAGTTAACATTTTATTAAAGCTGACAAATTGACTCTACACATTTGCTAATTGCTAGTATGCTGCATACTCTCATAGTCTGTATGAAGGAAACTTCGCAAACTCGGGATTAAAATAATTATTTGTCCCCTTTGAACCAGAATTCAGTAATCCATATCCGCCACGTACAGGACCAATGATACCTGTCGGACCACCGGGGCCCACTAGGATCCCTCTTTCTTCATTCAAATCACCAAATCGGCCTCTCTGTGGACCGATATATCCAGTGGGACCTCCAGGGCGTACTAATACCCCTTGTGATTGCCTTTGCGGTCCAACAATTCCTGTCGGCCCATCGGGACCCACTAGAACTCCTTGCGACTGCCTTTGTGGTCCAATTAATCCTGTCGGCCCATCGGGACCCACTAGAACTCCTTGCGACTGCCTTTGTGGTCCAATTAATCCTGTCGGCCCATCGGGACCCACTAGAACCCCTTGCGACTGCCTTTGTGGTCCAATTAATCCTGTCGGCCCATCGGGACCCACTAGAACTCCTTGCGACTGCCTTTGTGGTCCAATTAATCCTGTCGGCCCATCGGGACCCACTAGAACTCCTTGCGACTGCCTTTGTGGTCCAATTAATCCTGTCGGCCCATCGGGACCCACTAGAACTCCTTGCGACTGCCTTTGTGGTCCAATTAATCCTGTCGGACCATTCGGACCGACTAGAATTCCCTGTGAGTGTCGATTGGGCCCGATAATACCTGTCGGACCATCTGGGCCAATTAGAATGCTTTGAGGTCGCCTATTTGATTCGCTCGAACCTGAAAGCGCCTGCTTATTGGGTCCGATTATTCCAGTGGGTCCGCCGGGTCCCACTAATATGTCCTTGGTAAAGTGTTGATTGTTCGCTTTGAAGATCGACGCAGGACCTGTCTGCTCTGTCTGCTCTGTCTGCTCCTTCGGCCGTATCAGTCTCGTGTTATCTGTTGCGGGCGCATCGGCTTGCTGCGTGCGTGGGTAACAACAGAGTTGTTGTCCGCGTGCGCAAGCATGCTGCAACCAAGACGCATTCATCTATATATATAAAACTCAAAGGTGACTGACTGACTGACTGACTTAGTGATCTATCAACGCACAGCCCAAACCACTGGACGGATCTCGCTGAAATTTGGCATGCAGGTAGATGTTATGACGTAGGCATCCGCTAAGAAAGGATTTTGATCAATTCCACCCCTAAGGGGATAAAATAGGAGATGAAAGTTTGTATAAATCTTATTAGATTTTCGACTGATTGAACTGAAATTAAAGATTGGAGTTACTGTGATGAAGACGTTTTTACAAAAACAAAGCCGCAAAAACTATACCTAATTAATAATAATACTTCTTAACGGGAGCGAAGCCGCGGGCAACAGCTAGTTCAAATATAAAGAGCTCGTCGCCAATGCAGTCAACTAACCTGTATATCCGTTCTGATGATGCAGCCTGCGTCTGCGATGCATTTGCACTGTTTCAGATCATCGTACATGTTCAACCAATTCTCGTTCGGTCGCTGATCTCTGTAACTTGTGAGGGATGTTGGTCCTTTCATTATATATGTGATTGCAAATAATTCACGAATACACTTCACTTACTTTGTATATTGACCATATTGCTCGTGGGCATTGTAAGGGAGTTTGTACTGTTGATTGTGTGTGTGACCAGCGGGTGCGTCGTGGTGGGGATGTCGTCTGAAACATGGCTGATGGCACTTAAATGTCTCCTTTTGTCGTGTGTGCGATCGTCTTGTGCATAACAGGCGCGAGTGGGCAGTGCGTTGCGCAAACAGGCAGCCAGTGACGCCTCACTTGAGACGCCTTGACCGACATAAGGCAACATTATAATGCCTATTCCAGAACACTCCGAATGTGCCTTTGATTCTATTTCATTACATATTATATTTGACAAAAAATATACGATAATGACAGTATAATATAAAAAGTTGATTTGAATGAAGGTGAACAACATACACTTACATACACAATGTACGAGTAGAAACATTAGGTTAATATTTAAGATTACCTGTTGTCATTTTGATCAGAGAAACCCAATTTGTTGTCAATCCTGAGCGAGCCTTCCGACTTGAGCTCGGGCCACGACCACCTCTCGCCGCAGACGCACGCGCACGTCAGCACCAGTAATGCTAGAATGTGCGAAATTGTGTTTTTGAACATTAACTGAAATAACTCGTACAATGCATGCTCTATATCAATCACGCATTTGGTGCACTCGTAACTGCAAAACAATAATAGGAAAGAACGCACGCGCAGATCATATATCTGCAGTAAGGTGCTGATTAACCATAATCGAGTGCATTGATGGGTGTTGCGTTGTTCGATTTGATATTTGCGAGTGCAGGTTCTATTATTACTGATTGCAAGCATATAGCAAATAGCCTCCACACGAGCTGCAGGTGTTACAGGCAGGTAGCAGGTAATACTGACCGAAACCACGAACGATCATCGCAAACCGATTAAGACAAAATACGTTAATGAATTCCAAAAACAGTGAACTCGTCGGACGTCCGCTGCAGTCGCCTTCTCTTATGTAACTGAACGAACTGATCTTTGGGTAAAGTTGCTTTCAGTCGACCATAATAAGGACATAGACTATACTAATGCGCAGACAGGACAGAGCCGAATATTAATATGGTTGGCTATGGGCTTCAGGTCAGTTATCGTGCTTCTTATGTATTCATGTTTATTTGTTGCAGAATATAATATATATAATATGAATAAAATAATTATGCACAATATTTATGATCCAATGCCCTTTTGCATACAAGTACATAACATGCTTTTGATGTGAATTCAAAAGTCGACGCTTTCGTAATGGATGTAACGTCGACTCTGCGCGTGTTTCGTCGATGCAACTTTTTGGCGGTTGTGTGATTGCACTGCGAAGGTTGCTGCTGCAATGTCACGCCATGGCGTCGGCTGGGAAAGCCCTGAGGCCGCAGCATTGTCAATTGCACTGATGCTAATCGATCATTATTTTAATATTAATTAAACATTGCTACTATATTCCGAATTGCATTAAACTTAGTGAATGTTGTATGTAGAATGCATATAACAATGCGACCATATGCACCTGCAAGTGTGCGCCGACATATCATCCTTGTGAGTCACTGCGATGAACACGACGTCTTTCTAATTGCATATTATTATGTCCAATGGTACCAATTATACGAGTATTAAGTGGAGGCCTCTTTTAGATATATTTTCCTATTTATAAAATCTAATCTGTTTTTATATAAAAAAAAAATAAAACAAAAAAGCTTGCATCGGCCGGGAATCGAACCCGGGCCGCCCGCGTGGCAGGCGAGCATTCTACCACTGAACCACCGATGCTCACAGCAACGGTCGTAAACAACTTGTCGTGTTGAAAGTGTGACGTCCGAACGTAGTGATTACGATAATAGTATGACTGTGTCATCCTACATCATGTTCTTTGAATGGTTTTTCTTACTCTTACGACTACATATTATAATTGCGACGCACGCGCATACTCCCATATGACCACATGACAACACTATTTTAGACGAATGTGGAAACGTATCCACAGTCATATTGGGAGCTGGCATATGAATATTATAGAAATGAGTTCGCGAATGTTAGTTACATCACAGGCTACGGGCACATCACACCGAAGACCCAGACTGGCAAAGTGGTGACTATATTTTATGCAATACTGGGGATCCCACTCATGCTGCTGTGCCTCTCCAACATCGGGGACGTCATGGCGTCGTCCTTCAGGTTCCTCTATTGGCGCGCTTGCTGCTACGTCTGCACGAGACCGCCGTCGAGGAGGAGACGCCGCCATCACAGCGCAGGATCGACCAGGTGACCCACTCACACTATACACTGCCACTATTTATACTAAACAAATTGTTATTTATTGCAATAGGAGGTCAATGAGAGGGCGCCCCGCTTCCACGAGGAGGCGAGCGAAGCAGCTGGAGAGATGCTATTCCGATACTGATTGCCGGTAAGTGCATTGTTACTTGCATTCAACGCACGCTTCACACAAACTAATGATTCGAATGCTCTAGATACCGTGACAGTGGTTACAGCAGTGGGAAGGCCAGAAGGACGCGAGCATTGCTTCCGGCTCATGCGAATAGAGCTCGGCCCAAGTCGCAGCCGCCGACGTCCACGCACCAGCGAGAATACGAGCGCGAAAACCGCACACCAACACGAGCAGGACGTTACATCCAGGAACACTGCTTCGAAGAAGGTTATAATCAATGTCCTCAGGGTCATTACGGTTTATAGATGTACTATTTACTAAACACTACCACAATTGCAGAAGAATTCCCAAAAATATCTTTACCTCTACGTGACCTGGAGGCGGCTCTTAAAGACCTAGATGACCATCAGAAGAAAGCGAAAGTGTTGGAATACAGGAGCAAGTCCCTACCGAAGCAGTCCAAGTTCCAACCAGACAGAGACTGGGACGACGAGAGGCATTATGAGCTCGATGAGGCTGAGGGCCTGGAGATGCACGACTTGCACGACGTCGACTACGAGAACTACAAGGAGAGGAAGGCGATTGAAGAAAGAGAGAGAAGACGGAGGGAGAGAGAGGAGTGCGAAAGGGAGGACGATTGTGATCCCGATGACGACGTGAGGTTAGTACGAGCTGGCTTACGAAGTGCAATATGGTTATTGGTGGCATTGTTCAGACGCAGGTGGGACGGCGACTGTCGGGAGCCGGAGGAGAGTCGCGTCAGAGCAAAGCGCGCTCGCAGCGCCATCTACGACTACGAGAGGCCAGACAGATACGATCGGGAGGAGTTGGGCAGAAACCGTCGTTTGAGGCGATTGCAGACCGTCGACGACAGTTACAGATGGAGTCGATATGTGAGTGTGCGTCATGTGCGTAATTGTTTCAATGATCATTCGATGTATGGAATGTGAATGCAGTCGCCATCGCCCGAAGTGGACTGCTCCGATGAAGAAGCGCAGGTGCCCAGGCGGCATAGACAACAAGGTCAGTCAGAGTTCAGAGGCGTTCATGTTGCAACATATGTTTCATTTTGTTTACACTTTAGTGTGGAATCAGCGGCAGCAGGAGCTATACGCGGTGCCACCATCGGAGGAGGTTAGGGAAGAAGTGAGTGTTATTGACAGGCATCTGCGAGAAGGAGTGAAAGCAATTAATTACAACGGGCACACATCTTCCAGCAGCTGAAGCCAGTGCCGATATGGTTATGCGTGTTGCTCGTGGCTTCGTACATCGTCGCCGGTACGTTTTTGTTCAAGCGATGGGAGGGCTGGCCATACCTGGACGCGGCCTACTTCTGCTTCATCACGCTAACCACCATCGGGTTTGGCGATTTCGTGCCGGCGCAGGTGACGCATGCGATCGCAAATGTATTTAGCCAATAGCTGCTTCCCCTGTGCATTGAGCCCCTGCGCGTCTGTTTCAGTCGTCATTCCAAGGCCACTACGGGGAGCCGACAGCCGCAGTGCATTCGATAGCTCTGTGCTCTTTGTATCTGCTGTTCGGGATCGCATTACTCGCGATGTCATTCAACCTGGTGCAGGAGGAAGTGAGAGCCAACGTCGCCGCGCTCGCCACCAGGCTCGGCATCATCAAGTCGCATCGGACTGATGATGACACTGATTCCGATTGCTGACGTCATCACTCGGAACACTTTTATTATTATTATCAAATGCTACCAATTCAGTTAACAATTATAAATGCAATTGAAGTTTTAATTGAATTTCACACAGACAAGGCTGACTATTTAATTACATCATTGAATGGAGATTACAATGCCATTGCAACATTCTTGACAATGAACACCAGACGACCGAAATTAATATGTAAACTGGATTTAAAATTGCAAAAAACATTCAAAATATTTTTAATTATGATATGCAAAAAACACATTTGAATATTATTTGTTAAGATTTTTTAAGGATATTGTATTTTTTGTAAGGATTTTGGAAATTTACAAATAATATCTCATTTCTGCGTTTGGCATTTGTGTCGCTCTATCCTATTAATATTGTATTTTTGTGATAAAAAAGGGATTTCTTTATTATTGTTTCAATTATTTTGTGGAGCAATATTATTATATTGAATGACGCTGCGGCGATGCCTGATTTGCGATTGTGAGCAATTCAACATAAATCGCAATGATCGCATGCGTGTCCATTTCAGGTTCATAAATTTAACAAAAATAGTGCCATTTGTTTTAATTTAATCCTAAAAGAACCTTTTGATACTAATGCTATTTGCTATTGCATTTATTCAGGCGTAATGGCTGCACGTTGTTGAGATTCTACTTTTTAGTCCCGTGGCCCAATTGTTCCGCTTCCTCCATTGTGTCAGGCAGCTTCGTACCGAGCGTCTCCGGCGACGTGAACACGAGTGCGCCGGAGAGAAGAGCAAAGCTGCCGAACAACACCGAAGGAAGGCTTGCCCACACTGTGTGCTCCAACGCCGGCGTAAGTGGCGCAGTGATGGCTCCCAGTCGGCCGATCATGGACGAGAACGCGAGCAGCGTGTGCCTGTGCCTGGTGGGGTAAATCTCAGCCGTGTATATGTAGATGCTGGTCATCACAATTGCGATGCTGCATTTGCCCAAGAGGTAGAGGGCGAGGCGCACCTCTGCGTTATCTGAAACAACGGTGGCGGGTATACTGCGACGTCCGCTGTGCTGCCCATGTGCTATGCGCAGACTCACTGTCAGGCGTGAATGCGAAGCCGAATTGGCAAGCGGCGCACAACCAGTAGAACATGATGAGCACGGGTTTGCGCCCGACGCGGTCCAGCAACAGTATGGCCGTCCAATAGCCGGGTATGTCCACTGCCGCGACTGCCACGTAGTTTAAGTATCTGTTACCTGCAAAGAAAGTGGGTTTAGCCCAGATCCAGGGGAAGATGAAGAGACATCCGTAATTACTCACCCGACAGATTGACAGCGTTGATTCCCATACCATAATACACAAACGTGGTGGTAATCCACCATATTGGTGAAACACAGCATCTGAGCAGCATTCTCTTCGACTTGACAATCATCGCTGGCAGCCATTCCTCTTTTGGTCTCGGCGCGTTCTTCTCCACTTCGGCGGTCGCCCTCAGCCTCTGCATCGACTTCTCTGATAATTCCTTGCCATTCATATCTGCCGCTTTCTTTAACACCACCTCGGCTTCGACATATCGGCCTTTGCTCATGAGCCACCTCACGGACTCTGATAATATCCAGAAGTATACGATCACGAGCAGTTGTGGGGCGTAGAGCGCCCGCGTGAGCGACCTCCATTGAGGCACTCCCCATGCTATGAAGCCGAGAAGCACTTGTCCGAGTGCAAAGCATGTCGACATCGTGGTGCCTGCTATCACGCGGTATTTCGGCCCAACGAGCTCCGTCACTGGAACAGACCACATCGACATCTCAGTTACAATAATATTATCCGTTTGAAATCGCAGCAGGGACCAACCCAGCACATAACAGGTCGAGAATGCTCCAGCGCCGAGAGTAGCCTCGACCACCTCGAGTGCCAGGAACCACTCGTATGAGTCCACGAACGAGCGCGCCAGCCCAATCCAGCCCGTGTTCAGCGCGTTGATAATGAGCGCCACACGCCGGCCCCACCTGTCTGATATGAACCCGGTGATGGGCAACACCAGCAGAGTGCCCACATTGCGTATTGAGCCGATCTGCGAGCGACGCCATTCGTCGCACGCGAGACCAAACTGCAAGCGAAGGAATACATCGGACTCAGAGAGATAACAAATGCATGTGAACATACTATATGATGTCAGCGGGGACTCACATCATAAACCACGGAATATGTGTTCTCGTACACGAAGCTGTCACATTGTTCAGTGCGCGTGTGGTCGAACCACGAGCGAGGGCAGACGTCATTCGGCAACTGCATGGGCTCACTGCTGTTAGGATACCTCTGACAGCTGTGGAATGTGCCGGGCTCAGCTGCAGCGGGTGGTATTGCATTGCTTAACCACGACGCGACGAACACGGGTGGTTCCGACTCGCATTGGGAGATGAGGCATCTGCGTACATTTGGATGCATATGGTATGTCGTAGTGCATTGGCAGTGCGTGTGACTGACCTCGTTGATATTCTGGCTGTGGTGAATATGTACTCTCCGGAAGCCCATGCTGCGAACGTGATGGGTGCGGCGGCCAGCAGCAACATGACCACTTGGTATTTGCCAAACTGACCGACCTCGTCCACTAATATTTCATCCACATCGATCCCTTTCTTCAGCTCGTCACCGTCTGCAGCACCATTGCCCATTGCTGTTGCTATGATAACTTACCTGAACGTGATTTCTATAATAGGCGCAAGGGCGACTGAACGGTGTCCTCTGACTGATGCTGATGTTCTTTCGGCTCTCATGGAAGCTTATCTCTTAATCATTTCTTGATAATCAGATTAGATTGAAACAATTTGAGAAGATTCAAGTACATGTTTATGTGTTGTATGTGATTTGAGATTAAACAAGAGAATGCGCAAGGCCGGCATAGTGGAGCTCGTGTCTAGGAGCAAACATGTGTGTGCGCGTGTGTGTCGTAATGCGATTACATAATTTGCATGATTATGAACAAAGAACAAAAGCATATAACATTCATTGTTATTTATCAAGATGTGATTGCGCGTAACCAATGCATGGCGCCTGCTGCATCCCCTCTTAGTATGAACTCCCGATGCTGCATCAGGATGCCCGAAAGCGAACGCACTGAGCCGAAATGACAATTGACGTGTCGATGCATTTGTAAATGAAGTCATATTCACATGTAGTAGATGAAGACGACACTCGTTCGGGCTGCAACGTTGCACCACCCACATGCACCAGGCGCTTGCTAATGGTAAGTTGAATGCGATGCATCCTCGGAAACAGCAGCTAGTAGTTGTGAGAATGAGTGAAATGCACTAGCACGTGGGTGCATCCATCACATAGTGTTTAATACTTAATGATGTAAATGTACATAATAATTAAATATTATGATTTGTGTGCAATTTTCCTAATATAAATCATGCGCTATGTTGACGACAGATGTACGAGTACGTATGGTGGCGCAGTGACCAGTGACCAGTGACCAGTGACTGCTGCGACGTCGCCAAGTGAATACGCACATATGTGCATTAAATGGTTTCAGGAAGAGTAATGTGTGAGTAACAGTATCAATATATATTTGGTGATAGTCATAGTCGTGTGTTTTCATGAATTCAAAGTTTGTGACTTGAGCGTGGCTTCATGCAAAAGTAAACATTAAGTTATAACAGCCGCGCAGAGCCGTGATTGCAATTGTGATATCCGGATATTGTTTCGTGTAATTTATGATTAGTGGCCGGTTTATTGCTTCGATAAGGGCCTCGCGATCCTCTGCGCTCGCTAATGCAAATTGCAAGCCATGAAAGTGAGTCGAAATGTTTTGCAGAATATTGCGCGCGAACACCCGCTGGCAGGTTGGTGCGATGCGGTCACCAAAATAATGTCGAACGAGTTTATGAAGTCACTTTTGTTTAAATAAATTATAATAATGTTATCATAATATTGCCGTTTCATATGCATGTATATGCATTCGGAAGTTCACGGTCATACATACATACATACATACATAGATGTGCAATGTGCATGTCTCTGTCATTCGCTTTCATTCACCGCATCATACGAGTTAACGAGTATTATGCTAAATTATGTTATATCCAATTGACATAAATGCATGTATATGTATAATATGGACAATGGGAAATGCATATAACAATAACATATAATTGCAAAATGGACATAAATTTCGTATATTTAATTGTATTGACGAATGTGCTCGTTCTTTGTGGTTGTGATGTTATTTGAGCTGCGGTTTTGTTTCTTCTTGTCTTCTCACTTTAAGTAATGTTATTGTGCCAGCAACACGACGGGGTGAAGGGGGCGCACGTGTGTTTGTTCATTACGCGCGTATTATGAATTATGTGCAGTGGTGATTAATTGCGCACATCTGCTATTATATTTTCACAATTAGAGCCGAAACAATGGAACCATCGTGGCCAAAGCAAATACACTCAAGTGACGAATTCTGCCATTTGTTACCATTCTAATACGATGACAGCTCGCAATTCAGCGACAATGTGACCATGGAAGAATGCTACATGTTATAGTCACTAATATATATCTCCCACTGCGCTCGTCCGTAGTGCTGTGACAGCGATCGCCCATTTATTTTAATAATAACGACAAAGCACAACACTCGCATATTAGACATATTGTTCATTATCGCAGTAGGGGTTGAGGCTTCCACAGCAGCAGTGGCGGGTTTCCCCGAACGTGTATGCGTCGTGGGTTATTTTGAAAAGTGTTGAAGGCACTAAATAATTGTATTCAAAAATAAATATCACGGAATGGCGTATATATATTACACGAGTTATTGACATTGCGTTAGTTACAATTGGTGTGCCTTAATATGCCAACATGGCCGCACATTTAATTTAGAAGAGAATCAACTTTTAACAAAATAATACAAGCGAAGTAGTCGTTGCCAACCAACCAATCAATGTTATTACAGGACTATGCATTAACACTGTCAAAGCATGGTAGCGAATGCGATGCAGCAGAGGGAAGTGTCGCGGGAGTTCAACCTGGACTGGATATTGGGAGAATTGGGCAGCTTCGGGAAGTACCAGCTGTTCCTGCTGATGCTGCTGGCGTTCAGAGATGGCTTCCTCGCCATGTGCAACTTGCATTACGTGTTCACGGCTGCCGAAGTGAATTTCAAGTAATTTGTGCATGCGATTATGTCCAGCACAAGGAAAATGTCAGAGATTACGAATTGTAATGTAAATGCATGTTTCAGATGTGTGTCCGGTTGTGTGGGCAACCTGTCCAATGTGTGCGCAGTGGACTCCTACAACGCGACCTGCGCCGGCGTCGCCTCTCAGAGCAGCCGCTGCCCCGAGGTCCTCTATGAAACTAACAACAGCATCATTGCCGAGGTATGTGCGCCATTTGCATTGGATGGGCCCGACTCGGCAATAACAGTTGGTTCATCGCAATTGCAAATGTCAACTTCAGCCATTGTTCACTTTCAGCTGGATACAATGATTATTTATTAATAGTTTTAGTAATTTCGGTGACGAGTGGAAACCTGTACGTACCTTTTCGTGTATCTTTGTAATTATGAACGATTGACAAGTGGCCGCGAATTCGCAGTAACGGAACATATTTGATTGCTCTCTCATGATCTTAGGACTGCGAAAGGCCGATCACCCACACGTGTATTTTAGGAAGCATTGTGAAAACCCTGAATTGTCATTTATTAATGTGATTTAGTCATTATGATAGGATGCGCTTTTACTTTTACCAATTATTGTATTTTCATAAACCCGATGTATGCAGTAGTAGTGCATGCGCTGTGACGTAGCAATGAGCGATTAGAGTAAAGGCCGCATCATTGTAATGTCACGCGACCATAATAATATGCAATTCGGTTATATTATACAACATGCAACAACTACGAAGCCAGAAGCTGCAGCGGAGAAGCCCAGCAACTTACCTAATCTGTATAATTGAATTCGTTCATTTGCAGTTTAACTTGGCGTGTGAGCAATGGAAGGGCACTTTGATCGCCACCACGCATAATCTGGGACTAATATTCTCCTTCGTGGTGTCGGGGTTTATTTCTGACAGGTACATACATAGAGTGGGACATATCACCAGCAGCACACTCCTCCAATTCCTCGTGCTTACTACACAATCGCATTCCCATTCCAGATATGGCAGAAAGATAATAATAGTTGGCACCCCGCTGGTAGTCGGCGTCTGCGGGCTGCTCAAGTCATTCTCAGTCAACATCTGGATGCTGCTCGTGCTGGAGTTCATTGAGACGTGCTTCGGGTATGGAAACGCATCCCTCGTGCTGAGTAAGTGCTGCATGGCCGTGACGAATGCGCCTCATTCAGGGGCGGGCGTCTTGTGACGTGTCGCGATTGTTGCAGCGCTGGAGATAGTGAGCCAGAACAGCCGCGTCGTGTTCTCCAGCATCTCCGACATACTCACCAACATCTGCCACTCGTTCTTCGGCCTCATCGCCTGGAAGATACCGTACTGGAGGTACACCATGAGAGCCATCTACGCGCCATTGCTCGTCGTCGTCTTCTACATATTCTTGGTAGACGAAGGTGTCCGGTGGCTGTTGGCGCACAACAAGAAAGTGGAAGCAATACAGATATTGAACAAAGTGGCCAAAGTCAACAACGTTACTCTGTCAAAGACGGCCGAGAGCATGATGCAGATGTTGAACGAGGAGGTCGAGAGGGCGAAGCTGCCAGAAGAGTCCTCGGAGCGCACGGCCGAAGAGTCTGCGTCGAGCATGGCCGTGTTGCGCAGTAAGAAGCTGCTGCTCAGGCTGCTCACCATCGGCGCGTGCTTCTTCTTCTCTATCTTCATATACTACGGCGCCTTGATCAACATCACAAAGATATCAGGGAACATATATCTGAACTATTCATTATTGATTCTGGTCTCTGTGCCGGTGAGGATCATCTCCGCGTACGCGTTGACGCGCTTTGGCAGAAAAGCGCCGATCTGTTGTGCGAATTGTTTATGCGCTGTTTTCTTCGTCACGTCTGCGTTTATTCCGAACAGTGAGTATTTCGTTTTGGTTATTGCAGCCCTCAATGGCAAATGTCGGCGGGATCCCTTTATGAGCTGTTGTTGCAACCGCAGGTGCGCCGTGGTGGGTGCCGACGGTTCTGTACTTGCTGGGGAAGATGTGCGCCAGTTTCGCGTTGTTCGCGTTCACCGTGTTCGCCATGGAGGTGTTCCCCACTACCTCCAGAAACACACTCACCAACATATCCACCACGTTTGGGAGAATCGGCAGTGTGCTGGCTCCAATGGCACCCATGCTGGTTTGTTCGCATTATTCCTAAATTATAATTACAATTCAATTCAAACAACATCCCCGTTTTGTAAATATATTTCAGTCACACTCCTCTTAAATATTGGTTACATTTGATTTTATTGTTATAATTTATCGCTGCCTTTGTTATTCTTCTTCTTCCACAAATTCTTCTGTAAGTCGTATGCAAAATATAATAATTATTTCCTTAATTTTGTTGGCAGTCCACATACATGCCAGGTCTACCGAGCGTCGTATTCGGCACAGCGGCAATAGTGCCAGCAGGTTTGGTATTATTTCTACCTGACTCCAGCAGGAAAAATCTACCTGATGATGTTCAAGATGCTGAAGCCATGGAGGATGAGCGGGAAGGGAAAGCGAATTCTGCTTGAACAATCCTGCACATGGAAGTCATTTTAATATTTTGTATTGTAGTATTATTTGAGAGTGTCATAGAGTCCGGAGTGCAGCGGATTGTTGCTGTCGTTGCTTTTGTGCCATTTTGGATGTACTTCATGTCATGTTCACACGTGACTTAGCAGTAGACACGGCAGCAAGAATACGCGTTCGCTTTAAATGTAGTGCAACTATATTTCCTATATAAAAGACTAAAATTCAATGATAACAATCGTAAGTTGTAAGATTATATCTCATTACTTTTATACTGAATAGAATTAGAAATTAGGTGACGTCATATTTAATATGATTCCTATTTTTGCGTATAAGTTGTCTAGTGTGCCCTGTCAACCCGACGCAAGGCGCAAGGCGCAAGGCTCCGGGGCTGTATGGTGGTCTAATATGAAAACACGTGTGATAATATTCTTAATTATTTATTAATTATAAGAAGAAGTCGCATCGTGTCTTTTATACATTTAGTAGTAGAGCAGATCTGTGTACAATTCACATCGTAACTGGTTTGCGAGGGAGAGAGGGAGCGAGGGAGTCTTTGGGTCGAAGGAATGGTTTGCAGTTAACATTTGTTGTGCCATTAACTCTTAGAATATGTTTAGTGCATCGTACAACGACTCCGTCCTTCGTTGTCATTATTAAAATATTAATTTATATTTAATATACGAATTGTTACAAGTTTTGTGGTTTTTATTTAATTTCTAGTTAGTTTATAGTTTAATTTGTAACCACAAGAGGGCGCAGTTGTTTCAAACAATAATTATAAATGTAATTAAAAAATATATACATACTAGAAGTAACACTAGATCAGTGTTTCCCAACGTGGGGCCCGGGAGTTTAACCCTTTCGTTCCGGGCCATTCATAATTACGGTAAATAATTATTAGGTATAATTTCGCTTGACGAGACCAAAATTTCAACTGGGTGTTTGGTTACATAGGGGGGCATAAGAATTAGAAATAATAAAGGGCATAAGAAAGGTTGGGAAACACTGCACTAGAGCCTACTTAAAACAATATTATTGTGATAAAACATACGAGTGTCATATTAGTGATTATTATTGGAAGTGATTGATAATTGATATTATCTTAATTAGCAAACTGAAGCTGAAATTGCGATACGAACATGTCTGTGATATATATTATACATCAATTACACGCTCCAATCTAATAACACTAAATAATAAATAAACCATTCATTTGGAATGAACGGTTCTCACAAGCTGAACACACATACTCGTATGACGTAGTGCTTATCACATTCACAAAGCTGAAGTTGTCCTATTAACGCATATTTATGCTCAATTTCGAGACACCATTTCGTTTGCACGTAGCAGTGTCTAATATACAATGATTAAAAAGTATTTATCTAAATATAACCTAACGAGTATTACACGAACACAAAGCAAACGCATCTCCTAACAAAGACTACAATATCACATGTTCATGAATGCTTTTTGCCTAACTGCTCCGCCTGCTCCAGCGTATCGGGCATCTTAGTGCCGAGCGTCTCCGGCTGGGTGAGCACCAGCACGCCGGATATGAGCCCCATTATGCCGAACATCATCGAGGGAATAAACTCCCCGTATTGCATCTGAAAATAGTAAACACATTCACCACACATTTCGCTTGATGCACTCTCCACCGGCCGCTGTCATTGCTCACCAATGCAGGTGTGAGCGGCGCCGTGATGGAGCCGATCCTGCCGATCATGGAAGAAAAGGCCAGCAGCGTGTGTCTGTATTGCGTCGGGTACAGCTCAGACGTGTAGAGGTAGAGCGATGTGAACACCACCGCGATGGCGAACTTGCCAATCAGGAACACTATTAGTGCGGCCGTCTCCAAGTCTGAGAACAAGGGGACATCATTGTTGTGTTTGTAAAATAATAGATGGTAATTCTGAAAGAAGCTCAAATTGGATAAGATAACAAATGAGTGCGAACATGTAAACACAATCAAATAATGCATCTAGCAGCCAAGCAATCGTTATTCGTGTGTGTCTGTGCCAATTGTGTATAACTCACTGTCAGGCATAAATGCGAAGGCGAAGCAGCACACGGAGGCGGTCATGTAGCCACCGGAGATGGTCGCCTTCCTGCCAATTCTATTGAGCACCAACACGGCCGTGTAATATCCAGGAATCTCAATGGCGGAGATTAAGATGTAGTTGACGTACATATTGAGCGAAAGGCCCACAGAGTTGATGGAGAGGCCGTAATAGATGAAGGTGGTCGTGATCCACCAGACAGGCGTGGTGCAGATGCGACGCAATAATGTCGGCGATCGGACGATCTTAGTGAAGAGTCCTGGCTCTCCATCCACTTTCTGCTGGAAACAATTTTACATTAATTCGTATGCCATACACACGTCTGTGCAAAGCCACGCATACTACCGACCGCATCATCGACGCCTGGCGGACTCAACAACGCTTGCATGGTTTTTTCACTGATCTGTGTCTTGTTCACTCTGGCCACCTTCTCCAACACTTGCTTGGCTTTCTCGAACTTCCTTTTACTGAGCAGCCATCTCACGCTCTCACTGAGGATCCAGTAGTACGCAATGATCAGAAAGCACGGCACATGCAGAGCAATGATCATATACCTCCATGGCTGCACCAACCACGACACGGAAGCCAGGATCACTTGCCCGAATGCGAACATGGATGACATGGTGGCGCTTGTCAGCACACGGTACTTGGGGCCGACCAGCTCGGTGGCTGCGAGGTAGGAATTCACTTATTCAGTAAAACTTTTTACATATTTATGCATCCGAGCATTACTTACCAAAGATGTAAGCCGAGGTGAATGTGCCACCACCCAGTGTCGTCTGCAGCAGTTGGAACGCCAAGTACATGGGATAGTTGACCGAGAATGCTCTGATGAGGCCGAACAACGCGAGATTGAACACACTGATGACCAATGCGACTCGTCTGCCGAACTTGTCTGACACGTAGCCAGTGAAGGGCAGCACCAGCAGAGTGCCCGTGCTGCTCAGAGTGCCCGCCAGAGCACGGAGCCACTCCTCGCACGCCAGATCGAACTGAAAATAAACGAGTCACATGCACTCTTCAACTGCTGCATATCATCGGCATCACTCTATCGTTCGCACTAACATCGTAAACAACAGAGTTAGTCCTCTCGAACACGAAGCCATCCTCACAGGACTCCGTGCGTGATTGATCGAACCAATCCGCGGGGCACCTGCTGCCGTCTGGTGCGTCCCCGGCGTCGCCTCCGATGTATACGTAGCGTTCGCAATTCACGAAATCGTCCGATTCGTTTCTCAGAGGCGGGATTGCGTTCAACACCCAGGAGGGGCTGAAGTCCGTCGTGTTCGGTGCATCGCATTGGGGTACTGTGCATCTGCAACAAGACACTATATGTGTGATACAACAACTGAACAGCTGTTGTTGATAAGCAAAAGATTGATTCGATGAACTCAAACTCGTCTGATGATTACTTGGGCGACGTTAGTTGCTTAGTTGGCACTTTTTGGAGAGGAGGCATATCTTTGTTGATAATACATTCGAATCGTAGCGTAATGCTTATTCGGATATTCATAATCTATTCAGATAGCTGCTACATGCGTCGTGTTACTCGTTTGTTGACTTTGAACTGCCAAATTATATCTAAACTCACTTCTTCGACGACTGCGATTACGTTTGTGATTGCCACACATGCCCGTGGTTTGCTCAAAAGCGGAATATTATCACAATTCAAATAACCTGAACACATTTGCGTTATAACCAAATGCAATTAGTTGTGAGCAATAAAACGCTTATCTGTTTAATTATCCCTATATCTTAATTCTGTACTAAATATTGTTATTAATGAGGATATATAATAAATTATAATTCCGGCTGTTTGCCAATTGCGTGTAATCCACATGTTTTGCTGCTTTATGTTTTACAATATTTCCGGACAATAATGATAAGTAAATATTATGAAAGAGGAAGGCACACTGACGACGGCCATGTGTATATACCTACATCCTAAATTACTCGCAAACAACTAAACTCACACCAAGAGCAATATATATCAACACGCCCGCCTGCCAACAACTATGCGACTACGTTTAATTGTGTTTTCACGCACTTTTGTAAAAGGCAGCAACGACAAATCGTGACCTAAACTATTCCTAATAATATTAATAACAATTAAATGCATTTAATGAAAGCAAATGACCGTCCGCTTCTTTTCAATATTAAAATACTATTCCATTAAAACAGAGTATTATTTGGGACTATTCCTTAAACAACAATAAACGTTAATTGTTTCTAATTCATCATAGAGCAATTCACTTGTCAATTCCTGGCATTTTAATGGAAAGCGGAGACAATTTATTTTGGAAAAGAAGTCCACATCACGTGATATAAAACAAAGGAGGAGAAGTCTTCATCTAAGTTTAAACCGATCTAAAAATAAGCTCGACTTTATTATTAGGATCCAATATCCCTACTAATATTATAAATGTGAATGTGAGTTTGTATGTTACGTTTTCATGCAACAACTACTTAACCGATCATCATGAAACTTTGTACACATATTTTTGAAGGTACTAGAAGTAACATAGGATACTTTTCATTTAAAGAAAAATATTATTTTTTACTATCGTTTCTAACTGACTATAGTTTCAGCTGTTTGGAATCATATTGATTCCATCTGATACTTATTTAATGACTTAAATGCGAGCGAAGCCGCGGGTAAAAGCTAGTTAATAATAAATGCGATCTCAAATGGAAAGCATTCACGAATAATACGCCAAAAATGCTCTCCCGGTTATATGGTCTCTTCGGGGGCATCAACGCTTTCCGTGGTGATTCGCTTTTTGCAGAAACCAAGTAATTATTTCGCGGACTGAAAATGCATGATGCGACGTGTATCTGTATTTTGCATCTTCGCGATCACAATGGCTGCAAGCCGAATGATGAGCCGCAAAATTCGTTGACATAGTATAGAATAAGATTATGGTCTGCATGTACACTCTTTCTTAATGGTTTAAAGGGAGGCTGAGCCCCACGGAGTCCCACAGAAATAACATTAGATCGTACTGATTCATACCTGTGAGGTAATGCGGCGGCCCCGAATATGTATTCGCTCATGACCGCGGACATGGCGATGGGTATGACGACCAGCGCTATGTTGGTCATCTGGAACTTGCCAAACTGGCCTAGCTCGTTGACCAGCACATCGTCCAGGTCGATGGCGGCCGCACCGCTGCCGTGACTGTGCCTTTTCTCAGCCGCCATGTTATGCAGTGTTACATCGAATGTCAACTGACGAACATTAGTAAATAATACATAATTCATAAGATATTTAAATGTATTCAGATTAGATAGATGTATTGATTTGGAGATTACCACGCGTAGATTCTTATTTATTATATTACGAAGACGACGGCCATTATCACTTCTTGGGAATTACAATAACTGTTCATTAATATACATGTGTCGCATACGTACTAGACCAACGCAGACCAATGCAGTCGCAGAAAAGGGTTCTTTCGCAAACAATTAATTCTCATAATAGCAATTTACGATGTCTTTTATGAGCAACACATCGTAAATATAATAATAGTTGTTAAAAATATAATATAACATAACTAACATTTGTAAACATGAGCATTTGAGATGAGTGTTTGTGATTTAAATATGTTATCATTGTTTCTTTGCTTTGATACGAGTCCAAACTCTATCCTGACAATTATGTAATACATATTGTCTGTTTCTATAAAAATACATACATACATACATACATACATACATACATTGTATTTTATTATATATTAAATGTAATTTCACAGAATTATTTAGATTTAATTATGATAAAAGCATTTTCGTATAATCTGAAGAGTTTTAAGAAAAATATTTATGTTCTTTTTAATCTAATTACAACATAACATAATATATCATTCAAAACGGATGATAACAATCTGATTAATGTGTTCTTTCATAAACCACGATGTGCGACAATTTGGCAAAATAAATGAAAGCACAGACGTGCGAATTACTCGTGCCTATGCGTTTTATTTTCGTGTAAATAAAACTACTAGTTTAATAGAAAAAAATATCAAACTACCCGCCGCTTTTAAACGATGGTGGCTCCATCTAGTATTACGTATAGGAACTATCGTACAGTATTTCCATTTGGAAAATAATTGTAATGAACACGAAAATTAAGAAAGTCCACATGCAAGTATTTTCAGGCGTTTCAGCATTAATAACCTGAAGAGACCTAGTATTTATAGTTCGGAGCAGGATGTAGCGGATGAGCGGCTGCTGGTGGGTTACCTGTGAGGCAACGCGGCCGCAGAGAATATGTACTCGCTGGCGAACGCGTGGGTCATAATCGCCACCATGGACAGCAGAATGAGTCTCCTCTGGTAAGCGCCCAACTCCCCCAGCTCGTGCACTAACGCATAGTCCAGGTCTACGGCAGACATCACGCCACGCTCGTTGCCCATGGACCACCAGCTCCCACCACACATACACTCCGAATGTAAGTATGTACACACGAACACATTGTAATAAAGTAACCGTCCGTTTGATTAGATATATGTAATATAAAAAATACACCGACGTCTAATAATATAACAATTGTTTTATTGATTCAATAATGTAATAAATCGCCGAATAATATAATCCGAAGATGTGTGACGTCACAATGCATCTGACAAAGAAACAATTATTATTAATAACATTGTTGCACAAACAAGTTCCATCTTTAACACAATTGAAGCTTTCTCATCTCTCGTACGCGACTTATATTGTTTCAGTTTTGTTCAGAATTATAATTTTATGAAAGTAGCATTGTATGCCATGAATATTATAAACATTGGACGCATGTATGAGGTTTTTAATAAACGGAAAGTAAAAGAGCGAGTGATTGTTATCAGAATATATTTTATTATTATTATGTTAGTAACTAAGCAAATAGCAGAATTAACATAATCATATCAATATAATGGGCGATTCTGTTGAAGGTATGCGACTGAATAATTAATTTCAATATGTGTAAGCTATCCCATGGGCTTTAACAGTTGGTAGCTTAATTAAATTGGCAGAATAATAGAAAGATATATAAAGACATTGCACTGATTTTATTTACTATCTTCATGCGAGTGGATGACCAGCGACCACACACATGATTACTTTTCAGAAAGTAATTTAAATATGTTTAAAAGAGAATCACGAGGACAGACTATGACATTTCTGAATTCTAAAAGTTCAACCGAATCCCCCAATATGTTAAGGCGAACTCTCTTTACGCCACTCTTCGTAACCATCATGCATGCTATTTGCGTTTATTTCAAATTCATTTTTTATTACTAAATTCGACCTTTAATAATAAATCGCTTTTTCTAAAATTACTATAATATATTTAACAATTGTAATACTTTAAAAGCTGTCTCCTTGTGGAATGATCTACCCTCTAACCTTCCCAATGCTCCTTCTCTTCCCATCTTTAAGAAATCTTTAAAATAATATTATCTTTCTTGTTCTTATTGTGTGTAATTCATGTTTATCTATATTTGTATCTATTTGTACCTCCCGCTATTTCTCTTCTGCATTGCTCTACATCTCATATTTGGTTGCCTGGAAGAGATCGCTTCTTACTCGCTTACTCTGTATTATTAAGTAATAAATAAATATTATTTGGGATATACGGGCATTGCTTATACACAGAAATATGTCTAAACTTAGATGGTTGTAACAATGTAATATAGACGTAAGCGTGATCTTAACATCTCCATCCGTTATGCAAATAGAGCAATCATTAAGTCAACATTCGTCTCCGTCACAACACATTCGTCGGCAGCCTGCGCGCGGCTCCGAGTGTGGCGATGGCCGGGAGAGACAAAGTGGTGGACATCGAGGAAGTGGTCGCCGCCATCAGCAGCTTCGGGCCATACCATTACGTGCAGTATGCGCTGGCGCTGCTGCCCGTGCTCTTCACCGCCATGAGCAATGCCAACTTCATATTCGCGGCCGAGTCTGTGCCGCATAGGTAGGTGCATGCAACTCAATATGCATAAAGGTGTATATATGTAGTAAGTTCACGAATCACCTCAGGACACTAATTACTAAATAATCATTGATGATGAATACGACGACATCGGCTAATAGTTCAACGTGTGACAATTGAATAAGTATATTTTTTATTTTGATTTAATTGCAAATAGTTTTAATGAGTTTTTAAAATGTGTTTAAAATGTAATGTAACCCTGTTCATTGTAATGTTAGTGCATGCGTAGGGCCTACAATTGGATTATTATAATTCTTAGTGTGATATTCCAATTAACTTGTATAAACTCACAAACAAAATTTATGAGAAATATGGTTTAATTAATTGAAACAATTAGGAATATAATATACAACAAAGTATGTATTTTATAAATTATTATGTATTCGATTTCTAATTTAATTATTAAGTTTCATTAGTGTCACTGACACACACACACACACACACACACACACACACACACACACACACACACACACACACACACACACACACACACACACACACACACACACACACACATAGTAGATTAGTGTAATTGACTTTAAATTGTTTTCTCAATAAATACATTTGAATAGGTGTGTAGTGGCAGCATGTGAGGATGCGAACAGTACAGCCAGCATCCCGCCCTGGTGGCCGCAGAGTGCGACGGACACGCAATGCTCCAGGCCTGTGCTGCGTGCGGGTTACAACCACACGGGCTCTTGCAGTGCAACTGACTTTATTAATGAAGTGGAACGATGCGACCAATGGCATTATGCAAGTAACCATTCTATTGTTGCCGAGGTAAGAACACACAAGATTACCAGATTTAAATTCTGCTTTTTAAATGTATTTTACGCAATCAATGTCCATTTCAGTTTGACCTCGGCTGCCAGGAATGGAAGCGCACCATCATCGGCACTGTCCACAACATCGGAGTGCTCATTTCGATGCCTTTGCTCGGATACGTGGCCGACAAGTTTGTATTATTATCTTCTGCAGTTCACTTCCTTGAACATGGACATATATTTATTTCAATTGGAACTGTTATATCTTATATTTTATATTAGTTAATAATAACGATCGACATACAAATGCAACTTTATGGCAAGAAAAGGACTTGGATATATTATATTGCCATTTTCAACTGAAATTACTAACTTCTGGCATTTATTTAATACTAGCTATTAACCGCGGCTTCGCTCGCATTTATGTCATTAAATAACTATTAGATATCATTTCAATAGAAATGAGTCAATATTTTACTATAGTAAAAATTAATTTTTGTTTTTTAATAAAAAGTATCCTATGTTACTTCTATTACCTCCAAACATATGTGTACAAAGTTTCATGATGATCGGTTAAGTAGTTGTTGCGTGAAGACGTAACAAACAAACTCACATTCACATTTATAATATTAGTAGGGATGGTCTTAATAATATGGAGTGCTCATATACGTGTGTATTTTGCCAGACACGGGCGAGCAAGAGCGCTAACAGTGAGTGCGGTGGGCGTGTCGGTCGGGGCCCTGAAGGTGTTGCCGCGGGGCAGTGGCCCCTACGGATACAACATCTACCTGCTGCTGGAACTGCTGGAGGCCGCTCTCAGTGCCGCCATGTATACCTCTTCATTTGTCATGGGTATTTTATATGTTACACTCGATGCGTAAGATACAACGGAAGTTTTTTCCTTAATGCAAATAATATACTAATATAACATTATAAACATCAATAAAGATACGCAATATATATGTACTTTGTGAATTAGATTACTTATATAGAGCAGTGTAAATAGCAAGTAAAATACGAGATGCGAACGTTTGTTGCAGTCGTGGAGTTGGGGGGTAATGCAAGGAGGGTGTTCAGCACAGCGCTGGAAGGGTTCGTGATATCACTGGGAGAACTGCTGTTGGGCATCACCGCATGGAGCCTGCCGTACTGGAGGCATTTGCTGCTGGCCATATACTGCCCCACCATATCGTTCTTGCTGTATATCTTCTTCATGAAAGAGAGCATCAGATGGTTGCTGCTCAATGGCAAGGCGAAAGTGGCTCATAAAACGATAGCATTGATAGCAAAAATGAATAAATTAACCATTTCTGAGCACATCATGACTGCCATTAAGGAAGGCAACGTCGTGTGCGAGAAAGGCAGCACAGCGGTCATCGAGGAGTTCAATATTAAGCTGTTGCTGTCATCTAAGACGCTGCTGAAGAGGTCAGTAAATGCAGTCACGAGCAATGCCAGGGAAGCACGAGTGACACAATCTCATGCCTAATTCCAGACTACTCATCTGCTCCTGGTGGTGGTTCAGCTCCGGGTACATATATTACGGGTTACTAATAAACTCGATCGTGCTGCCTGGTAATAAGTATATGAACTTCTGTCTGAGCGCTCTCGTCTCCATCCCCGGCGACTTCATAGCCATGATGACATTGGACAGGTTCGGCAGGAAGTACATACTGATGCTGGGCTATCTGTTTTGCGGCGTCTGCTGTGTCGCCAATGGGTTTGTGCCACGAGGTTTGTGTCATACACCACTTTGGATTCATGATTCACAACATCAGCTTGCCTCATGCAGCGGACATAATCCTCGTACACAGAATCGACAGTGGCAGTGCTCGTGTTGTTCTTGTTGGGGAAGACGGCTGCGTCGCTCTGTTACAACGTCGTGTACATTTACACATCGGAGTTGTTCCCGACGAGCGCGCGGAGCAGTCTGGTCGGCGTCTGCTCCATGGCGTCCAGAATTGGGACTATTCTTGCGCCTCTCAACCCGTTATTGGTAAATGCATGTGTTTACTATTATATAATACGCAAGTAGATTTTGCTCGATCATGTTGTATTATATTTAACTGAAATATGTTACGCGCCTCACTATCACGTTTATTCCAACCATTATCTTTTATCTGAGAACACACAAACAGAAATCCCAAAATCAACAATCGAGCAGACCCTCCGACACCGTCAACTTTTCCTGTTTCATTGCGAAAATCTCTTATACCAATTATAATTGTTCCAGATGGCTATGTGGTGGTCATTGCCGACGTTGGTATTTGGCGTGTTGGCGTTGGTGTCGGCGGCCATGATGCTGCTCACGCCTGAGACCAAGGACATGCAATTGCCAGACACGGTCGCTCAGGCTGAGAATCTCAGACACGTGAACAAATAAAACTATACGCTTACATTCGAATGTGGACTTTTATTGAGTTATTCACTTAAATACTGGCTCATGATGCAGAGCGCTTATGTTACAAGAGTTGCGTCTCATGCAAGTGCAATGCTCATGGACCACCTTCCAGAGGCATCCGCGAGATCGCAAACAATGTTCTAATGCATTTCATTCATCATTTGGTTCTTCTTGCTAATGTTTTCAGCCTGCGCAATAGTATCAGGTAGTTTGACATTCAAAGTGTCTGGTGTGAGGAGCATCAGTGACCCCGCCGCGAACGCCATCACCCCGAATATCAGGTAAGGCATCGACGCCATTATCGACATCTGAAAATAATTACAATAAAATCACACAATTCAAACATTAAACTTTATAATAATTTCTTAAGCAAAAACAAAACATCAAATAATTTGTGTTGGCATTATTTCTCTACTAATGTAATAGTCCGTTTATTACCAATAAGGGCGTTTGGGGCGCAACGATGGACCCAATTCTGCCAATCATGGAGCAGAAGCCCAGCAGGCTGTGTCTGGCCGTCGTCGGGAACAGCTCGGACGTGTAGATGTATATGCTGCTAAACGTCATGCTTATGCTCAGCTTGCCCAGCATGTTCAAGGCAGTGGACAGCCATTGGAGAGCTGCAACATACGGGAGGCATGGGGAGCGATCCATGTGCCATCGAACATGGAAGAGATTACTCACAGGCAGGTATGAAAGGAAAGGCCACCAACGAAGTCCCACACACGAAGAAGGCAGTCATTATGGAGCACTTTCTGCCAAACCTGTCCAAGGTCAGCACACTCAAGCAGTAGCCGGGGATTTCGACCAGAGATGTCAGGATGTAGTTGACATAACTATTTCCAGCCAGTGACACGGAGTTTATTGACAAACCAAAGTATATAAAAGTGACCGTGATCCACCAAAAAGAGCAAATTGACAAACGCAACATTATTATTTTAGATCTGAGGACTTGCAGAATCAGTGCTGGCTCCTTATTCATGACGTCATCCGCACATTTAAGCCTCTCCACCTTCTCATCAGCAACACCTGCCAATTGCTTCATGTATTCCGGTGATATAATTTTGTTGTTCATGTCAGCCACTTTGTATATGATTTTAGCAGCTTCTTCCCGCTTCCCCTTGCTGAGTAACCACCTCACACTCTCTTCGATGATGAAGAAGTAAAATATGATGAACAACGTTGGTGCATACAGCATCCTCGTGAGATTGCGCCAATATGGCACTGCCCATGCGGCCACTGCCAGTGATACTTCACCCAACGCATAGAAACTTGACATCATGTTACCACCAAGTACTCTATGTTTAAGGCCGACCATTTCCAGAGCTGAAAATTAATTCCATTATGACTTATGATCATCATCGGTAGCAGCATATGTCATCATAAGTGTCAATGGCTCCCAAACAATTATCTTATCTAAGTCATAACATATAGATACTAGACGACGTAATTAAATAAACACAATCATATTAATTCACAAAAGACTATCAGAAAACAATTTGTAACTATTAGCCCCCAAATTGTTGAGGCTGTGGCGATTTGTGAAGTCAGAAGGAGAGGGAGGCTGATGTCGCTTTAGCGCAGAGCATTCTGGCTGAACTGGCATCGGATGCGTGTTGGGATTTCTGCAAGATGGTTCATCAGCGACTCCCTCTCCTTTAATTTTAAGTTTTGTAGATTTAAGTTAGGCACTATGGGGCTGATGTGTCTTGACAAACTCTAAATAATAATAATAATAAACTATTAGCCCAACATATGCCCAATTGAAGATGAGAATTCACCACGAGAGGAGGCAATATTGAATGATTTACCAAGAATGAAGCCAGTGCTGTAAACGCCAGATCCTAGGAAAGCCTCAAGAAACTCAAATAGCACATACGTGGTGTAATTGTGACTGAACGACCTGATGATGCCAATGACACCAGCCATCACTGATGTTAGAACCAAGGCTGTTCTGCGGCCAAACCTGAAAATACCAATACATTCCATTTGCATGAGCAGACAGTCTTCGCCTGCAACTATTACATGCAATAAACATACGTGTCAGACACATAGCCAGTCAGTGGTAAGGCCACGAACATCCCAGCACTGTGCATCGTACCAACCAACGTCCTCTTCCACTCTTGACAGGCCAAATTGAACTGAAAATAAAACATGAAACTACATTATTTTTAGGTATATCCCGCATTCAAAATACTTGTAAAAGAAAGCTATATGGAATACCAAAATTATTTGTCAGAAAGATTATGTATAGTCGACAATCTTCAAATGGATACAGATTGAACTTTGAACTGGAAGAAACAATCATTAGAGAGGGATAACTATATTATTGTAGTGTCGAAGTTAAGACATGTGTGAAAGGGATGCAGATATCTCCTTTGCCGTGCACCTTCATCACTATATACCTACATAAACTGTATCCATTTAAACATAGCCGTTATATGTACATTCACATTTAGTGTAGATCCTGTTGCCCTAAATTTGTACATTCAAGGAAACAATGTTTTCTGGTAGGGAACATATTAGTAGACCGCACAGCTATTTTTTTTAAATGTAGAAGATCCCCAAATGCCCCACACTGACCTTTACTATAACATAAATAATACGAATCTAAAATATTATGTTCCAGTTTCTCATCTCTGTTTAATAATCAGCTTAATTGCCAAACTACATAACATTGTGACATAACAGACATCAGACGATACCTCTCAATGATAAGATTATAACATAAGAATTATTATTGGAATTTAAACTCTATTACAACTGCGGGTAGTTTCAACTGTTGTCATGTTGGGAATATTCGCACATAAGACACGAACTCACTGTTGGCACGATGCTGTGGTCTGTCTGGTATACCCACTGGTCGCATTTCTGCGTGGCGTTGATGTGGAAGCTGTCTGGCGAGCACGACGCGTTCACAAGGGGCACCATGCGATGACATCTCGCCAATGACTCATCATCAGGCAGCGCCCAACTTGACCAGGAACCAGCCTCGAATACGGGAGGCGTGGACTCACATTCTGGTACCTTGCATCTGAAATTAATAATTCTATGTGCAGTTGCTAATTTTTAACAGTAGATGTCGTGTATATACAAGTAAAATATAATATAAATATGTAATAAATTGTAGTTATGAATAAAGTAGATACTTTGCAGACATATATTCATGTCATTATATGTTACTTGAAGTATGCATTGTTATTTTAATCACTTAATAAATATTACAGTAGCATAGACTTGTGATATAAACATGACAGGTAACTTTAATACAACAGACATATTATTATAACAATTTGACAGAAATGCATACAACACCATTGTGCACTTTGCATCATCTTTCAGCATCAAATGCAAATGTTAAAGATTGAAGCCCAATTTCCAAACAAGCAATATGTTACCATCACCTGCAGATAGATGTCGCTGACTAAACAACAACACACAAATTACTATAGGTATCATATAGGAGAATTTAATAAATGAAGACTTTATCATCCACCTCACATGTGCATAAAATGATTGAGATTAATATTTGTTTTAATTTCTATGCATTTATTGAAACTCGTCGCATGTTTCATATCGATTGACTATTCATACGTTGATTTAATAAAACAACAAACATGGACATTCAAAGAACCGCTTTGTACGAAATACACTTAACAGTCATCCAGTAAACGTAATCTTAATTATTAATTCAAAACAACTTCTATTAATTACGAATATTAATGAATTGAATGAAAACATAACATAATTATCGATTACTTCAAACTAATGGCACAATAGGACAATGTAACGAGCGGGAAAGGCCAATAGTTCATGTTTGTAGAATCGTGCGAGAGTCGCCGCGACCGAAAGCCCGATAACACCTTCGTGACGTCACTCGCACATCACGTCATTTCATCATCTGTTACTAATGTCATTGGGCCAGCATAGTGGGGATTATTTGGGATCCGATACGAGTAAAGTTGAATATAAAACATCAATGGTCACATTCATTATTTCATATGCGAGTAAGTGAGCGTATTCGATTCGTCGTATCGTAAAACAATGTGTGTATTTGTGTAATTAAAAGTGATTGATAACTGAAATTATAGAACCTAATTGAATACACTTTAATGCTGAAAAACGTGAAAATAATTCACTTTCTTTTCAGCCGAAACTATTTTTACGACATTTATTTGATTGTTTTTACTATTTTTTTTATTAAAACCACACACACTTTTATAATAAAGCACCTTTTCCACTGATCTTCCCTTCAGCTTGAATGAATAGGTGCTCTCTTTACGCACACAGCCGTTCTCACCTGTATTGCACGTTCGCTGCATTGAACACGTATTGGCCATTGTACACACCACTCAGAATAATGGGAATCAATATAAAACTATAATTGTATATCTGGTATCGTCCGAATTGGCCCAACTCCGATAATATCTTGTCTAAGTCAATGCGCGAATTCATAGTTTGTCACGCACACGCACACGCACCATTTATATTATTTTATAATATTTATAAGTGTGACTTTAAAACACGTTTATCTGAATGAACGGCCCGCGGCTCTCTGACATTATCACGATGCTCTCGGCCGAAGACATCCTCCAAGCATGCTGTGGGAAGTTAATTCGGGAATATCTCTTAACACGGAAATAGTTTGATAGCGACGCGGTCTACGAGCGTTTCGTCATCTCTCATTCACTGAATCTCTCGTCTCTTTATGTCGTGCTCGGGCGCTCGCAAATGTGCGCTGTCTCTGCGAAGTCGGGGTATTCGCACGACCGCATGCGGCTTAATGTCGTGTTTAATTAATTCATTCATGGAAATGCGATCAAGATGATGTCCGCGCATGTCTCTGTTATGTTTAAATTGTTTAAATAAACGCCCGCAATAATATTATGACGAGAGACATACATATAGCATTAATCTATTGTAGCATATACGAGTACACACACATATAGGTATATATGTATATGTGAGACAAATTATAAAAGGAAATGTAAATAGATGAAGTTGTTTACTTTTGACAAAAACTATTTCGCACGAATGAAAGTGAAATAAAACACACGAGTATTATTATTATTACTACAAACAATAATTTATTTATATCTTAGTTTAATATCATTACGGCTTCATATCCAAAAGGCACAAGCAGCTAATATTTAACACTGGCCTTTGCTTATGTTCTCGGCTTGCTCTATCGTGTCTGGCAGTTTGACATTCAACGTCTCAGGAGTGGTCATCATGAGCAGTGCAGAAGTCATCGCCATGACACCGAAGATCAGGTAAGGCAATGATGGCATTACGGACATCTGGAAAATAGAAATGTTTATGCTATGCATGAATAGCTGGCGCTGTGTGAATTATAACATACACTACCCCCATAGACATTTAATTAAAACAAAAAATGTAATAAAACTGACCAATAAGGGAGTCTGCGGCGCAACGATGGACCCAATTCTGCCAATCATGGAGCAGAAGCCCAGCAGGCTGTGTCTGGCCGTCGTCGGGAACAGCTCGGAGGTGTAGATGTATATGCTGCTGAACGTCATGCTTATGCTCAGCTTGCCCAGCATGTTCAAGGCAGTGGACAGCCATTGGAGAGCTGCAACATACGGGAGGCATGGGGAGCGATCCAAGTGCCATCGAACATGGAAGAGATTACTCACAGGCAGGTATGAAAGGAAAGGCCACCAACGAAGTCCCACACACGAAGAAGGCACTCATTATGGAGCACTTTCTGCCAAACCTGTCCAAGGTCAGCACACTCAAGCAGTAGCCGGGGATTTCGACCAGAGATGTCAGGATGTAGTTGACATAGCTATTTCCAGCCAGTGACACGGAGTTTATTGACAAACCATAATATGTAAAAGTGACCGTGATCCACCAAAAAGAGCAAATCGACAAACGCGTCATAATAATTCGGGATTTCAGAACTTGCAATGGCAATGATTGTGTTTTTGTTTCTGTTTGTTGGATTTTGTGGTCGCTATCATTTGTTTTGTGCAGTTCTGTGTCGTCACTCAATTGTTTTATGTATTCCGGTGATATTTTCTTGCGGTTTATTTCCGCCGCTTTGAAGATTATTGTGGCTGCTTCACATTTTCTGCCCTACAACATGACTTATTCGTGCATTAATCAGCAACTAACAAATGAGTAGATTTCTTAATACCACCACCATCTCACCTTGCTCAATAACCATCTAACGCTTTCCTCGATAACAAAATAATAGAACACGAAGAGTATCGACGGCGCATACAGCACTCTGGTCAACGTGCGCCAATGTGGTATCACCCAGGCCACCAACGCCAACGTCACTTGCCCGATGGCAAAGCTACACGATATTATGTTTCCACCAAGCACGCGGCGTTTCAGTCCGACCATTTCGAGTGCTGCAAATTATAATAGCTGACAGTTAGCAGTTTGTTTGTAAATGGCTTGCAAGTGTTCTGTGGGTTTGTGCTGAACCCACCAAGTATGAACCCAGTGCTGTACACTCCGGAACTGAGCGTCGCCTCGAGGAACTCAAGCACCACATACATGACGTAGCTGACACTGAACGACCTGATGACGCCGACCACACTCGCCAGCACTGCCGTTAACACAAACGCTGTGCGACGACCAAAGCTGCAAACAGTATGCCATTCGTTAACCCCCTCTGCCTGCCTCAATAACCCAAACACAACTGCACATACGTGTCAGAGACATATCCAGTGAGAGGCAACGCTGCAAACAGACCAGCGCTGTGTATCGTGCCAACCAATGTCCTCTTCCATTCTTGGCAGGCCAAGTCGAACTGAAAATACGCATAAATGTTTGTTTATACAAAAAAAAAACTCTAAGCCTCCACGTCCCTAACTCTATCAGGCCAAATTATCAGTGAAAGAATTCAATATAACAATTGATGTGTTTTTATGAATTTAATAATAATGTCCTTATATTATACAAAGCATGAACACACAACCTTGGGCATTGCCAGTGGAAGAGCATACGAGGAAATGCCTGGCGCATGTCCAAGTATGATGATAAGGAAAATTACCGTCGATACGATGCTGTGATCTGTCTGATATACCCACTGGTCGCATTTCTCTGTGGCATTGATGTGGAAGCTGTCTGGCGAGCACGACGCGTTCACAAGGGGCACCATGCGATGGCACCTCGCCAGTGACTCATCATCAGGCAGCGCCCAACTTGACCAGGAACCAGCCTCGAATACGGGAGGCGTGGACTCACATTCTGGTACCTTACATCTGAAAATGACAATTAATAAGTGTATAGTATATATGTGTCTGACCACAAACTATGAACATAGATGTATCAGGACTACAAGGACAACTGAAACATAAATATAACAAATATATATTGTCTGCAGTTTTGTTAGGTTTTAAGGTATTTTTCTAAAATGCAAGGAGCTGGTGCTTCTCTATAGACAAGTGTCCAGAAAACGACTGGGTAACCATAAATCTGGGTCCACTTAAATCCACTCCGTCACAGAGACTGACCAGAGTTAACCATATTAAGAATCATGAAGTCACAATGACCGAAAAGTAGTCGCATTGGAAAATGTATTCCTTTTGTCCTCTATATATGTATTAAGTACTTAAGAATGAGATGAATATAATAATATGTTTTTTCCGTTACAACACAACACAACACATTACAGCACTGAGTTGCTTGTGGGATAATGTAACAACGTATTGTATGAAGTGACGCTGCCCTTTCTACAGCCATTTAGGTTACAGCCATTTTCAGACTAAATGGTAGATTTATTTTTCATAATTATAAGATCGAGTTTAAGCAAGAATTGAAATACCAGCCCAAAACCAATACGAGTGTAACAAATCTGTAACAATGCCTTCGAATTTATTTTTGAAGCGAACCATTTCGTATTTTATAATAATACAAGTAGCTGCAACAATGTAATAACAATATGTCGCTCGAATATTTAATAAGTGTATAATGTAATGAAGTGTTACATAAAAGGATGTTATTATCTCCCGTTTGCCTTCTTCATCTCGCTCGCGACCATGACACGTTCTACGTAAAATGGACGAAGAGCGACTTACACTACGTCACATGATCACAACATCTGTTGAATTTGTTTTCTTGAAATACGAAAATACGGATTTGGACATCCGACAGGACTTTTTACGGGCAGATAAATCAATGTTCACCTGTATGCCTGAGTAGCCCCCCTGGGTACAGTTAAGTTCCCAAAACACTATGACGTATTTTTTATATGTTCTCCCAATGAATCATGTTTTAAGTAGGCAGTAGGGAATTGATAAAAGGACAAATAATATTGAGAAAAGTAGCAAAGCGTGTTATAGTTCTTCCTTACATCTAATTGGTTCTTGTTTTTTATTTTTATGTATTTTTGTAATTTTATTAGAAGTGTAGTATCTATCCCTTTATCACCTTGAGCATGCCGTCCTATCCTATAATTAAAATTTCATTTAGTTTATATAATAGTAGTCCTTTTTAGAATATGTAGTTCTAATGTAATTTTGTAGGTAGGTGAATAAATAAATAAATAAATAGTTAAATTACTTAGAGATATCGTACATGTCAAAAAGATACTCAAATAATAATCCTAATACGTATATCTCATGTGAAGATTACTTTTCGTAATCGTTCTGTTTTATTAGACATTTATTGCCAAATATTGTGCCCTTTATCTTTGATATCGATTTGTTTGTTGCAACTATTGTTACCATTGACCTATATCTCAATGCTTTATAGCAGCCATTCTCAAAGTGGTGTTCCGCGGAACCCTAGGACGAAAATACTGCAAAAATTACCTACCAAAGGGAGATTATAAGGTTACATCTAAATTTTCCAACTAAATATTACATTGCAACATGATTATTCATAAATACATATAAATCAGTTTTTTATAATTATATTAAGGCTTTTTCCTTCGCCAAAAAAGTTTGAGAATCTATGCTTTATAGTAAGTTGGATTACACCACACGGTTAAGACAAGGCTTTCGTATGCAGCCCTGAATGCAATATATATACGAGTAAACATGGCAATAATAAAATACATAAATCCAGGTCTTATACAGTAATACCCCGCTTTACGCGACCCCGTTATGCGCTGTTTCACTATAACGCGAAATTCAAATTTATTATTAAATTACGCGAAAGAGTGCGTATAAACATAATGTAGTCATCAACTTCTCTATGGTCGCGGGAATTTCAGTTAACGCGATTTTTTCCGGAACGTATCCCTCGCGTAAAGCTGGGCATTACTGTATATGCGTTTTGATCATAATTGCTGCTTATCCCTTTTGATGTTCTTACAAAACACAATACAAATCAACTCGAGTATATAACAATAAAAAGTGTTCGTTATCTTATTAGCAATTGATTTTTATACCGACCGCAATCGTTTGTGGTTGTTTCAAATAAGTGTTTAGTAAATATACGCCAACATGTTTATGTATACACAATTTTTACCCGCGGCTTCGCTCGCATTTAAGTCATTAAATAAGTATCAGTAAGATCTAAAATAATAAAGTGGCATCTAACCACAAAAATGTAACCTAACCTCAAAAATTCAAATAGTTTTATACTGCATATATAAAAATGACAGACGGAAATAAAAATAAATATAGAAAAATTCCAAACAGCTGAAACTATAGTCAATTGGAAACTATAGTAAAAAATATATTAATTTTTTTAAATAAAAGTATCATATGTTACTTCTAGTACCTCCAAAAATATGTGTACAAAGTTTCATGATAATCGGTTAAGTAGTGGTTGCGTGAAAATGAAACAAACAAACTCACTTTCACATTTATAATATTAGTAGGGATTTTACATACACATGATACTTGAAATAAATAAGTAAACACTACGAATTAATATTAGTTTCTTGTTCGAATCTGGGACACCTTTGTAAACAGAAAGAAGTTAAGCTTTTATGGAAAAATAATTATTATTTAAATTACAATATAAATGGTAGGAATCTTATAAATTACTTTTCGCTATGTAATTAAGTAATGATTCCTCATTGATTTCAAAATTGTGTTCGTAATAAATAGATTATTTTTCTGAAATTCTCACCTGTACTGTGAGCTGGCTGCATTGAACACGTATTGGCCATTGTAGATTCCACTGAACAATATGGGGATCAATATAAAACAATAATTGTATATTTGGTATCGTCCGAATTGGCCCAACTCTGATAATATCTTGTCTAAGTCAACACTTTTTTCACTCATTTTCTTCACTAATTATTATACATTTAAATTCAGTTTTACCATACAAGTGTGTGGAACTTCAAATACCATAATAAAACTTATATATTCTTACAAAATAATGTAAATAATTCCTTTGTTTCTTTTATTAATCAAAGTTTATTTAACCGTTTGTACTAACAATACACTATATTAAAAATACGCAGATAGTTGGTGTAATTTCATTGAAAGTTTAAGACGCGGCTATTTGTCTCGACGATCGATGTATTTGTGATTATATTTCGTCGTATGTCGTGTATGTGACAATAACACGCGTTTATGTTAAATCTGTGAATTTGTTAAATTATTTTCATATTTATACTTCATTATATTAAAATTTATGTCATCTGTATATGTAATTTTATTTTATTTCGTTTTGTTGCACTATTTATTTCCAGGTCTATTACCCTAAGGTTGGTTGCTTGGTAAATATCACTGTTTAATGATAAGGCCGCCTTTTGTTCTTTCTTCTTATTTATTTGTATTATTTTGTGCAATAAAATGTTATTATTATTATTAAAACATTAGGATAGCCATTGTTATAATAATATCAACTTACATTAGTAATATAATTAACTAATTAATAATTGTTTTGTGCAATGCCAATCGAGAATCGAACGCAGACCTTCCATGTAACCAACACACGCCGCATTGAGCGCTCGCTTTTTTACTTTTATTGCGTTTTATATAATCATATCAGTTTTTTATGTTAATATTTAATTTCAAAGCAGATGTATGTATGATATATTTTCGAGTGTTAACTGGTATCTATTAAAAGTGGTAGACTATGGTTATAAGCCAAAAAATTTAAAGGACTTCGTACAAAACAAACCGAATGAAGCCAATCAAGGCATCTAAAGATAGCAGGAAGTTCGCATGTAAAGTACGCGAGTTACGCGAGTTGCTTTTATAATAGCAAAGGAAACCTAGAACTCAAGGCATACCCAAGCCATAAGCGCTTGATAAAATAGAGGAAAACTATTACATGCTAATATAACCTTCGCTATTAATTAACGAGGTTTTTATTATATTATTTCCTTCTTCACTTTTATTATTTCACTCGAATTCACTTCCTTTCTCTCATAATAAAAATTATCTGAATGCAAAGGCATTTATAAGTTACTAGCTGTTGCCCGCAACTACGTCTGCGTAATAATGAAGATGTTTCATATTTCAGTCAACAGACAATACCTATCACACTTCTGTAACAAAGTGGCATCTAACTATAAAAATGACACCTAACCTCAAAAATTCAAATAGTGTTATACTGCACAAATGCAATCCAAAATATGCCAAGAAAAGAACAGCCAAAATCGTCAAATATAATCCGCTAGAAATATTTAGGTATAGTATGTACTATTAGATACGGCGGCCACTCATCATCTGGTATATGTAACTCAGTGAAAACACAACGATAGCGCGTTTTAAAATACTACTAACGCCATCTATTGTCAACATTTAGAACTAAAAATTATTTTGTTCGTCTTAATTTATTCGTTCCATTAGGTACTGATAGGTTCAAACTAATATATCCTATTTAAGCGGACGTCTTCATCACAGTAACTCCAATCTTTAACTTCAGTTCAATCAGTCGAAAATCTAATAAGATTTACACAAACTTTTATCCCATATTTTACCCCTTTAGGGGTGGAATTTTTCAAAATCCTTTCTTAGGGAATGCCTACGTGATAGTAGCTTTATGCATGCAAAGTCTCAGCCCGATCGGTTTAAAATTGACAAAGTTTCATACAAACTTTCATCCCCTATTTTATCCCCTTAGGAGTGGAATTGATCAAAATCCTTTCTTAGCGGATGCCTACGTCATAACATCTACCTGCATGCCAAATTTCAGCCCGATCCGTCCAGTAGTTTGGGCTGTGTGTTGATAGATCACTAAATCAGTCAGTCACCTTTGAGTTATATATATTCAGAGATATTATTTAGTATTCTAGTTAGTGAATTAACTATTTTTACTTTTACAAGGCTGTACAAGTCTGACTCTTTACATTCTTCAACTTTGAGAATTATTTAAAAAATGAAACGTCTAATTTTAGCGCGCGTATTGCCTGAAAGAGTTATTCATTATAAACATTGATTTTGAAACCATGCATCAATTGTACAGAAATAAATAAGGTTTTAATAAATAATAAGCCAAACTCAACGACAACATTTACTTTCCACATTATATACATACAATAAATAACAAATTCACCAAATATACATTACACAAATTACACTTTTATTGCTACTTTTACAAGCTAAAGAGCAGGCGCATTCGAGTGCATCACAAGTTGATGTTGGTGGTGAGGGCCATGGCGGCGGCGGCGGCGCAGTCTGCGGCGGCGTCGTGCTCCCCCAGCGCCGCCATCACCCTGGCCAGGCGCGTCCACGAGTGCGGGGCGCCGGGCTCCAGCACCACGGCCTCCCGCAGCATCTTCTCCGCCAGTCGCAGCCAACCCAGCTCGTAGTATGCGGAACCTGCACAAACCCACTCTCAAGTCACTGGAAGACTTCATTATCTATACTAATATAATAAAGAGAAAACATTTGATTGTTTGTTTGTATGTATTGAATAGGCTCAGAAACTACTGGACCGATTTGAAAAATTATTTTACCATTAGAATCCTGATGATATTTTCAATTGTATTTTAAGATATATTTCATTTTATTTTAAGTTCACATTGTAATTCATATCTAATTCAATGAAAATAAAAGCGAAAGTTCTCTCGAAATCCGCTTGACATACAAAGATGAAATTTGACAGGGAGGTAGTTTATAGTTAGTTGACGTCTGCAAAGAACGGATTTTGCAACGGGGCCAGATTAAGGAGTTGTAACGGCTCTCGCAGGTTTGTATAATTTTTTTGCTACAAACTAGAAATTTGACGGAGAGGTAGTTAGTAGGTTTTGTGACAGGGGTGTGGAAGACATTTTCTGTTGACTGAAATATAAAACATCATTAAACTTCATAGTACTCTATATCTTCATTATTACGCAGACGTAGTCGCGGGCAACTGCTAGTATATTTATAAAAAGTAGCAACTGTGGCATTACCCAAATTGATAATAGTATCCAGATGTGTTGGATGCACTGCAAGGGCATTCTGAAAGCTGTGGCGAGCCTCCTCCCATTCGTGCCGAGCCGCATGCACTAAACCTCTCTGAAATGAAATCAAATGGTCAGTGTACAGTGATCACCCACAAGCAGGTATGTGTACTATATGTACAAGTTGCATACAGTATATAACACGAGATGACTGTAGGGCTGCAAAGAGGCTGCTTCATTCACGCACTCCCAGGCCAAAGGTATTTTATTTATTCTGAAATATTATATCATTAACAAATGTAAACACGCCCGTTTGTCATCTGTAAAAGAAGTCATATTACTTGAGGCACAGCTGAGCCAGCAGCAACCAAGCGTTGGCAATCATGGGCGACGAATGGTGTGGGCTGTTGGAAGAAGCCCCCTCTGACAATGCCAACTCCACTTTGAACACTCCCGCTGACTCCGCACGCACAGATGCTGAAATAAAATTAGATGCAGAGACTGTATGTTTAGAACATGTGCAATTTTGCAGGACTCACCAGCATCTCTGTGGCTATGGTCGTGTGGTGAATCTGATCTCGCATCCAATTCCAAATACGGCGTCTCTCCGTCCGAGGGCGTGCCCCTGAGCAATGCCAGCAGCTCTCTTCCCGCGGCCAACGCATGCTGCGAGTTCTGGCAATCGCTGCCGGCGGTCAACAGCGCCGTGAGTGGCCAGACTGCCCCGGGGTAGCACTCCCTGGAGAGCAGCGCGGCACAGAGCGCGCCATTCTCCGCGTGGTCGGTGTGTATTCCAGCAGTGGGGCCCCGCGTGCTCCACAGGCACGTGAGCATTTTCAGTGTGCCTCCCCAGCACGAGCGGGCGGACAACGACGCCTTGCACCACTCCTGCCAAAAGAGTGCCATTGACAATATCCCTCAATATCATTGTCTACCATATAACACCTAGTGCATACTCACCATGGCTTCTCCATACATCCCCATATACATATATTGCAATGCCAAATAATACAGTGACAAATAGTCATTGTCATCCAGCTGCACTGACTTTGTTAATAACTTGAGACTCTTCTCGTTCGCAGCATCCTTGTCGATGCGAGAGTTTGTTTTCTGTCAAGTAAACTTATCTTTAAATCAGCCCTTAGCCTTGAGAACCTGTCCAATAAGGTATATGCATGAAATTTTTATGATCCTAAACGATAACTCTTATTGTTAAACATCTATATAAAAAGGCCTGGCATCGAAAAAATGTATATTTCGTAAAATAATAAAGATCGAAATTATTAAATGTTTGTAGTGCATTTAAACGCTACTAAACTTTGGCGCGCTCTGTGACGTCATAGTAGGGATGGGCAAATTTAAAAATATATCGATATTTACCTGAAAAAATTGTTAAAATATTTGAACGTGAAAAAAATTAATACATATTTAAAAATTATATTAATTTTATTGTGAAAATATGTATTTAGGTATTATTATTACGATGAAGACTTTTAAGTATTATGAAAAAAAATAAAGAATTATTATTATAATTTAAGTAAAAAATTAAAACAATCGTTTTGAAAGAACTTTTAATCGAACCAATAGTCATCTGATAGACATTAAGAGCACTACTTTTTTAATATTATATTAATTCATATAAAATATAATAAAGTTCTTAAAAAATATTGACTTCGATATTCAAAAATAAATATCGATTATCGATATTTCGAAATAAAAAATATCGCCGATATTTAACGATTATTTTTTGAAAAAATATCGATATTTTGATATATCGATAGTTGGTGCTCTTCCCTACGTCATAGTGCTCAAAGCGTCAAAGTTGACAATGCGATTTCCATTGACAATACGGACGAATAATCTCAGTTTTCTTTTGTTGTTTTGTTGAATTAATATTTTGTAGCACTATTATTAAACCATGGAGCAACGCAGAGAACAGGGATATAAGTATTGTCTTGTGCCCACATGTGATAATACGACAAAGAATTCACCTGACAAAGTGTTTTTTCTTATCCCGAGATATGAGGACGTAAGGAAAAGGTGGTGTAAAATTATGAGAAGAAGAATGATATCTCTATCATCTTCTCTATATTGTTGTGAAGATCACTTTGACGTAAGTATTTGAGTTTTTCTCATACTTTGATTACAACTGATAGGTACCCAGTTACCATATATTTAACCGGTCACGCTTATATTTCAAGCGACCTTACCAGGCCGAGTCACTCGTTTTAATTAAATTAACACTATAATGCTCTGCTATGGAAATCCATGGTAGCTGGGGAGTTTAGGTAGGTTAGTGCATATTTTAAAAGGGACCTGTTAAAAATCTCTAAATGCGATTTTTTCTCTTTCTGTCTTAAAATATGCTATCCACATAGGACATTTTAGTATTGAATGAGTTATCCGGAATAGCATATATTGAAGGTCCACAGTTTTCTATATCTTCATGTTTATTTTCAGTTAGAAGAGGATACTACTAATTATATAAAATACAAAATCATGGCTTTAGAAGGAAAACATGTTAGATTACATTTAAAGAAAGGTGTCATCCCTCACAAACTTATGTGCGAAAGAAAGTGTTCACAAACTTCGCAAGAGATGGAATCCTCTCAAAATTTAGAAGCAAATACCAATTCATCTCACTTGCACACAGAAGATATTGAATTGAAAACAGAAACCGAAGATATTGAATTGAAAACAGAAACCGAAGATATTGAATTGAAAATGGAAACAGAAGATAGTACTTCTTTATCTGACGTATGTTATAAAAACATGCATGATAAGTCTATTCAAGTCAACATTAAAAATAATTATAGAAGTAAAGGTACTAATGTTAATTTGCGTGCAAAGACAAAAGACGCAGCAGTATCTACATTTATTTCAACTAAAACAACATCGACATCTCCTTTGAAAATGGTTCGGACTGGCACCAAAAGAAGATTTTTCCAAGAGAATTATGCTGAAATTGGATCAGTCTCATCTGCAACAAAAGTTACCTGTAAATCTAAGGATATGCCGACACAACCATCTACTTCAAAGTACGCCAATAGAGCGGCAGAAGCCAAAAGCTGTTTAATTAAGGCGAAACAACATCTGGTAAGTTCGCGCAATATTAAAAATGAAATAAAAACTGAAGTAACAGCGGCATTGGAAAGACTTTACCAATTAGTGAAAGAAGCAGATAGCGACAAAGGTAAAAAGAAAGGAAAGTGGTTAAAGGATGAGAAGAAGAAGAAACAAAGGAACAATTAGAAACAAAATAATACCACGCCGACGCCACCAGTGGAGATGATGCGTATTCTGAATCTCTGAATGAATATGCCCAAATGACCTCGGGCAACAGGCGCGCAACCCAGATGCATTCTATAGTCGTGACTGGTGATCTAGACACCAGTGGGGAAGTGGTGCAAAAACTATGCTCAGCCGTCAATGCCAAAACAGCTGGCATAAGGGTGAGTCATATGCACAAGGCAAAGGATCAAAAAGTCATACTGGGGTGCGAGTCAAGGGAAGAATTGGCTAAAGTTAGAAAGAGAATAGAACAGTCAGAGGCTAAATTAAAAATGGAAGATATAAAAAACAAAGATCCCCTGGTAATACTCAAAAATGTTATGGCTTATAATACGAACGAAGAAATGGTGGCTGCTTTAAAAAATCAAAATGCAAGCATATTCAAGGAAATGGAAAAAGAAGAGCAAAAACTGGAAATAAAGTACAGGAAGAGAGCCAGAAATCCGCTCACAACCCACATAGTGATGCAAGTGGCACCGCAAATGTGATGGAGACTGATAGATGCGGAGAAACTGCATATTGATTTGCAGTAGATAGAAGTCACAGACCACTCGCCCCTAATCCAATGCAGCCTGTGCCTTGCATACGGATACGGTAGACGATTCTGCAAGGAGGACACCCTGAAGTGTAGTCAGTGTAGTGGACCGCACATGTGGATGGAGTGCCTGGATCGTCTAACTGGCGAGTCCCCAGTCTGCTGCAACTGCTCTAGTGTGGGACTGGCTGAGGTGAACCACAACGCCTTTAGCCAGGATTGTGCAGTGTGACGCAGGTGGGATGCGATGGCCAGATCAATGACAACGTACTGCTAAAGGCGCCACGGGGGCTACAATGCCAATGTCAGCAACTAACCCAACTAGGAACGAGCCCAATCGAAACAAGGCGCTTGTCTGAATGTGGAAATTAGCAAAGAAGATATAAAAATAATTAGCAACTAAGTAATATGCTTTATATGTATAGTGTATTATATGTATTACAAGCATATGTGGATGTAGTTGTAATAAAATAAGCCAATGTACAAAATTAGAGGTTAAGTTGTATATAATGTGGTACCGTTCATGAAGTCAAAATTTGTGTAAAAATTAGATGCTAAGTATTTAGATTGTATAAGGAATTTTATGATAAAATTTTTGTGTTCATGATTTCAGCTATAGATAAAATTTGGTATGTGTTCGAGATGGTAGGTATGCGCTGGAAAGGTGGTATGGATAAATAGATAAACAAAATATAGGTAGGGCCAACTTGAGATACATTTAGTACAATTTTGAATAAAGATAGTAGTAACGTTATGACCAATAACATATCAGAAGGATGAGGTAGCAAAAAAAAACTTTTGATGTTATCGTCATCATCTTTTGAACCAGAAATTAATTCCCTGAGTTATCTTTGCTTGCAGAAGATGACTTGGACAATTAAAAAATAATAACTATTAAAAAGGAGCCTAAATTAATGTCAGGACTTCCAAAAAGATCATACTATTTAATAAAAGTACTAAGTGAGAATGTGCCACTTCCCATTGTTGACATTTTAATTACATTAAAGAAAATAAAATTAAATGAACCTTTCAGCATGTTAGCCTTACAATTTGGGCATGCATAGAGTACAATCAGTAGAATATTCTCAAAACGTTTAATTTTATTAGCAACGAAAATGAAAGAACTGATAGTATGGCCGACATCAGCAGAGATTTATAACAAATTACCTATATCATTTAGGGCGAGGTATTCTAATGTTGTTGCTATAATAGACTGCTTGGAAATAGAAATTGAAAAACCAACAAAACCAGTCTACCAGTCACTAACATGGTCTCAATATAAAAAAACTAGCGTTTACCCGCGGCTTCGCTCGCATTTAAGTCATTCAATAAGTATCACAGATCATACTAACTATAGTAAAAAAAAAATTTTTTAATAAAAAGTATCCTAGATGTTACTTCTAGTACCTCCAAAAATATGTGTACAGTTTCACGATGATCGGTTAAGTAGTTGTTGCATGAAAACGTAACAAACAAACTCACATTCACATTTATAATATTAGTAGGGATGTAACACATTGAAGTATTTAATTTCCTGTTCATCTGATGGCTTGGTGACTTATTTCTTGTGAATATGGTGGCAGAGCAACAGATGCAATGGTAGTAGAAGACTGTGGTTTTCTTGAGTGTTTGCACCTAAAGTTGCAGTTATGGCAGACAGAGGTTTTAAAGATATATAGCACATGTTAGCAAAAAAGCATTGTAATCTTATACGAGCCCCTTGTACAAAAGGAGATGTAAAGGAATCCAAAAGAATAGCAGCACTGAGGATTCATGTTGAATGGGTCATCAGTAGATTAAGAGAATTTCACATGTTACTACCTCATGCATGGGTTGATCACAACCTCATATCTATCATAGATGAAGTCATAATAACAGCCTGTGGTTCAATTAATATGCAGGATTCATTAATAAAAAAGTAAATTTGTTTACTCTTTAATTAACAACTTAATGTTTTCTAAATAATGTAGGATAAATGGCATTGCACCAAGATATTTTACATTGTTCAACTAATGTTTTAATCAGTTCTTCGTCCAGTACTTCCAATATGGTGACATATTTTTGTTATTTCAAAGTTGCTATGGACTACACAAAACTTTTTTTTTTGTTCAATAAATGCATCTGCATTTAAATCTGCGCCATGCACTTTGCTGTTATGTTATTTTTATTGATGTAACGACTAAAATTCTAATTGGTTGTTTCAGGCGTTACTTTGCGGAAATCCATATTAAAGGAAATTATTTAAAATTGTTTCGCCACTTCACGTGGCATCATCAGGATACGTGCGGTCGCTTCGGCTTCGCTTCGACGACGACTAAATTTCTTCCTAGATGTGGGGTTATTTAACCTCAATAGTGTAGCCGCTACTTACTCCATCGGAGGATGCACCCATAATGGGATTCAGTGGACTCAGTATTAACCCACTTCTACATATTTTCTTAACTTTTTCCACTGTTTTAATTACTTCTATAGTGTATGTGTATTAATACATGCAACACTGTTTCGGGCATTTTCACAGCAACACTGGTGCGTCAGTACGACAGTCAGGTGTGACATGCGCGGGCGTCCGGGAGGCTGTGACTGTGTAGGCGAGCCAGTGATATAAGTATAGAAAGAGCAGATATTACAACTTCCTTCTTTAATAATTTTCCTCTTTTCATTGCATGCATTGCAATGGTGTCAGTTAAAGCCCCATCAAATATTATACAGTGTGCTGCCTCATATGCTTTTGATGCGGTGATTCTAGCGTATCTTAATTCGTACCATAAAGGGCATTTACTTTGTTCTCGGATTTCAAGTGCCGCTTCTTCACATGCTTTTGTCTGCATATTTTGCTCGCAAAACTCTATAAATTCATCTGCATATTACCAAATAGTGAATAGACAATTTTTGAAATTTGTTTGGATCATTATAATATTCCATCAGTTGGCTCTCCGTGTCACCAACTTCCTTACTATAATTTATAAGGCTGGACAAAAAAGAAGTCTGTGTCGTTATGCCCTTGTGGACTTCACCGATATCTTTAGCCTTGATTAACTTCAGACTTGTTCCAACTGAAGACAAAAATGATTTTTTCTAATAACATTCTACACTTGTGGATGAAGGATCTTCACTGCGCCTATGCAGCCAAGCCAAGACGGCAATGGCATGTTTACATCCTCCTGAAATACAAAATATGAATTATAATTATTTTTTTATGTTTTTTTATTAATTTATTTTTAGTAAATGGGCTCCAATAGAGCGCTTTTACTCGTCAATACATATACAAATATAAATGAAATAAATTTATTAATTTAATAATTATCAATTTGATTTAGCTGCTGTATACTGGCATTGTCCACTTACATACTAATGTGATAATAATATATAATAAATCTACTATGATGTAGAAGAATAGCTGCTGTATAGGGGTATTGTCATTCTATTGTATACCTAAGGGTAAACATAAAATGACATTGGTTATGTCCAAGCTTTTTTATCAGCTTCAATTCAAAGATTAAAATGGTATGAAAACAATCTTTACTAGAACTGTAGTAATGATGTGTCATCGTGATACAAGTTTAACAATGATGGCAACATTTTGCATAAAGAATACATATTAACTACCTGCAATCCTAAAAAATTAAAACCCAGCAAGTTATTTTAAAATCGCACAATCTTCACACTGAACAGACATGACAGTTTCTTCAGCCTCATCGCAAGTAACCGTAACAGCATAGGACTTCTGCCGTACATTATGCTCAGGCGTTACTGGAGCCTTTACTGTACATATATCACCCTCACGTTTCAGCTGGACATATCCAATAGCTGAATCACCATATGAGCTTCGTTTGGATCTATGGAAAACACAATATTTTATTGCAGTCAAAAAACAATGAAATATTTCGGCTTTTCTCTCTACATTTTAGAACGTTGTCTTTTTTTAAAAATAAAAGAAGATAAAAATCATACATTCGTATAAAATACAAGTTCAGCCGCGAAATGTAGAATATATAATACGAATAATTACCTTACAATTTTATTTCCTTTGATTTCAACAGACGTAAAATCCGGATTGGATGCGAAATATGATGTCATCATAAAAACATCATTTTCGGCTAATTATCGGATTGCGCCTTCACAAAACCAGTATCAGTCATTTTCGTCGACTTGCTCAAACGAAAGAAAACCCCCAAAAACACAAATCGCAAGCAAACTTCAAACAAGCATACGTCCAGTCGTCGGTTAAGGTAATGATACCAACTTGGTATGGGTGCGTTCCCATTCATTTTGCAAATAATTTTATTTACAAAATCATTTTTGGCTTTTCGCTGTCATCTGACATAATAAACACTAATCGTTTCAATTAATATGGTAAACGTAATATAAAACATCACGTCATTAAAGCAAAAAACTAAACAAAAAAATCAATAACGGTTTCATGCTAGCGCGAGAAACTGGGATTTGTGATTAAAATGGCCGTATTCTTTGTTCTTGGCTGTTATTGGTCCAAATTACTAGAGCACTAATTAAGTCACATCCGTTTTACAAAATATATGCGGGAATTTTGTATTCTGCTATTTTATCAACTTCTTTTCCCGGTCAAAACTAAATAATAATATATAGTTATCGCTTATATAAATTTTATGCAAATACCCTATTGTGTGAATGCTATTACTTGTGCTTTCATCTGGTAGCCGACAGCAACTTGCATGTAAGCTCTTGCCAATAAGTCGCCTTCGTTCTTCTCTTCTATCAGGAGTGCTTCTTCTGCGAGTTCAATGCCCTCTTCTATCTGAAACATGCATGATTATTGCTTTGGCTTTTAATTGCAAGTAGCAAATGTGTATATAATCTGCATACATAGTTGATGTTATAACAGTTGGTGGCCCCGACCAGTCGGACGGCGGCGTCGTCCTCTGCCAGCGTCTTGTAATGCAGCACTACGCTGTGAGCGCGGACACCAGACCAGGACTTGTGGCTGGGGCTTGACGTCTTGCATGGAGATGAGCCTGTCACAACATATATGTATAATAATATAATATTTTATTCATTACTACAACTAGACTTGGAATTAGCATCGCACTAAGAATTATAATAATCTAATTGTAGGCCCTATGCATGCGCTAACATTACGACGAGCAAAGTTACATTAGATTTTAAACATATTTTTAAAACTATTTACAATTAAATCAAAATAAAAAATATAGTTATTCATATGTCAAAATTACATCAATTCAAATTTTGTGATTTTTAATTGAGACAAGAGAACAATTAAATATTTCAAGATGCTTAAAATTATTATTATGTATTTTAACTATACGGTTCAAGGGACTTCACATATTAGTATGACAGAATCTTGTCTCTAAATATCTCAAGCAATGTAATAATAATCACCAATGTTATTGTAAGAGTTGTTAGTCAAGTCATTATTGGCAGCAGCGGCCATCGCCAGCGACCTCTGCCTCCAGACGTGCTTCTCCCCAAATGAAAACTTCATGGCACGCTCCAATGACTGCAATCACCAACAAGCACATAGTATATACAGCATATGAGAGAACACACTCAACCAGCAGACCATAGCCTTACCTCCAATATGAGGCAGAGCAGCCCCCACCTGACAGCGGCCATCACCAGCAGATCGCACAGCGCAGTGGCCAGCAGCAGGGAGTGGGTGCGCGCGGGGGCGAACTCGGGGCTCTGCGAAAGCACGGCGTCACGAGCGGCCATCGCCTCGCCCACCAGCAGGCACAGCAGCATCTCCTCCGTGCATGTGCTGGGAATGAACTGTGCACAAACAACTCCTTACAACAATCAATGATGTACTTGAATTAATAATAACAAATTAATTGTTTCAGGCGTTACTTCGCGGAAAACCATATTAAAAGAAATTATTTTGCTTATAATTCCCGCTACATTAGGTCGATGAAGGAAAATAACCGTAAGTCGCCGAAGCGACCACACATATCCTGATGATGCCACGTGAAGTGGCGAAACGCGTCGAGACAAGTTATTGAATGTTGATGGAGGTCATTTTTCTTCATCTACCTAATGTAATGGAAATTATAAGCAAAATAATTTCCTTTAATAATAACAAACCTGATTAAGTGATGCATATTTCTTTGGCTTCCATGGCCCCTCTGAGACATAGTCCTCTCTGCGCCTCGTCAGTGTGCCAGACAATGGCTGATTATACACGGGGGAGTACGGTGCTTTGTATTCCTGAAGGGCATTACAACATCATTATATCAATGGCAATAAACAAGCTATCTGAGTGCCACTGCTATACCTGCATAGGCGCACGCAGGAACACCTCAGAGAGCTGTCTGGCAACAGTCAGCCGTAATGATTGCGTGGCAGGCGCTTCCACTGCTGATAACATCTCACGGTATCTAAAACATGACATTTTATAAGAATTATTTATTTATAAAGCCTACCTACAAAATTACATTAGAACTACATATTATAAAAAGGACTACTATTATATAAACTAAATGAAATTTTAATTATAGGATAGGACGGCATGCTCAAGGTGATAAAGGGATAGATACTACACTCCTAATAAAATTACTAAAATACATAAAAATAAAAAACAAGAACCAATTAGATGTAAGGAAGAACTATAACACGCTTTGCTACTTTTCTCAATATTATTTGTCCTTTTATCAATTCCCTACTGCCTACAACATGATTCATTGGGAGAACATATAAAAAATACGTCATAGTGTTTTGGGAACTTAACTGTACCCAGGGGGGCTACTCAGGCATATCCGAAGTTTCGTGATACGGCCGTCACCTCTGTAGCTTACATGAATTTTGGCATATAAGCCTGTAAAAATTCCTGTCAAATATCCGTAAAATAAGAATTGTGTGGCCTACCCGTCGTGACGTCGCTGTCAAATCCGTAATTTCGTGAATGATTATGTAAATTTTTGTAAGTAGGAAACGTCCGTATTTTCGTCCGAAGTGCACCTGAGTAGTCCCGCAGAGTCCAATTATCTCAACAACCATATCTCAGAGTACAGTGCATCCTAATCAAGGGCCTAACCTTTGTACCGCAGACTGCACCCTCCCATGTTGCAGATGTATGGCCGGAGCTCTCAGCAGAGCCGTGTCCAGAGTGGGGCCCACACTCGGCTTGCGTGACCTTTGCAGATACAGCATCGTCAACTCCGAGGACAACTCTAAACTACGAACCTGGTGATAAAAGACAGATACACCGCACTGAAGCAATGTTTACCATACACAAAATATTATAAAATTGAGTTTCAATGCTCACCATTTCAGCTTCTCTCTCAGCCTGCTTGTATCTGCTGGTGGAGCCAGGTATAGCCGTTTGCTCCAAACATAGCCCCTTGATAGCATAGGACTCCGCAACTATTCTAAGACTACGGCTGAAACAAACCATATGCAATATTTACTAACACAAAGCAAATTTATATCAGTCCCAACACAAACATGATTCCTAAAGAGCAATCAATGGCTAGGCTTTAGTTGAGGACCCCAAAACTACAAATAACGAAAAGGTTAGGTTAGAGTTAGCTCTATATTAGTAGACGGCCACGGTAGCATTTACATTTTCACATTTAGTAAATCCTGGGGTCCTCAACTAAAGCGTAACCTCAATCAATGCTTTAGTTGCAATGTTGTAATATAAATGACACATACACAGGCAACTCCCTCTCAGTCAATGTGTTTAATTCTGCTAATCTGTAATTCTTCAGAGCATCATCATAGTTCCCACAAGCATAATGCAGCTTGCCCAATAGCAAATACGAGTCAAGTGCTACGCCGGCCTTCTTCCCTGCCTCGTCCGTAGCCAGTGAGAGGTAATCCTTGGCTTCTGAGAGCTCCCTCTGCGCCCGCTCACTGTTATCCTTTATTGGCGGATACTCTTCAAGATAGGCTTCCAGTTTGCCTTCGCCTATTAGGAAGTGAGCTAGGCTTTCTGCAATGCACAATTCATGCTTTAATATGGCAATGGATGCATAGCAATTATTCTAACATCACTTACCATGCTGTGGTGATCTGGCCTTCAGTTGTTGAGCTAACTCAACAGCCTTCTTCCAGTTCGACTCCTCACGACACTTTTCGATCTCGGTCTCGCAACTACGCACTGCATTTTTGCTTCTCGACGTCATTATTATGATGCACTTTCTCACTAACTATATTGTCATAACATTTGTTCGTGAATTATTTCGCTTATTATTAAGAAAACAAATATTTTCAGATAATCACTACACTCAAAGTTACACCAATTCGCATTGACAGTAATGACAGCTGTCAGGTTAATTTTTGGCCATGATTTCTACTAGATTCAGCCATGAGATTTAGATTTATCCCTTTCAAAATACCAATTAATTTAATTTATTATTGGAAGGTAATTTAATAAGAATAACTCTACGTTATTGATTGTTTGTTCAACGTTTAAATATATCATCAGAGTTAATCTAAATGGCAATAAAATAATAAGTACAACGAAATGTTATCATTAAAATGTATTTTATTAGCACTCCAAGCTGATCGCGTGCTGTTGTTCGATTTGAAAAGATAATATTTAGAAAAGTAACTGCCACATTTATTGGTCGAAGGCGGCGCCATCTCCGCCCTGCACCACACCATGACACACTACCACTAGGAGCACCATCATTTGAAAACACAATAAACCTCCGCATTTTCTTCCATGTGCTTCTTTTGCTTAAAACAATTTATTTAAGATAGCAGTTTAAAACAATTAATGCGTTACTTATATTGTCATAAATAGAAATTAAGTGTATTATTAATTATTAATATAAAACATATTGTAGTAAGATCGCGTAGTAATGCGAAAAATTATCGATGCTTAACACAACATGACACGACATTGGAGTTGAAGGTCTTACAAAACTGATCACTGAATTACAAGAATAATTTAAACTAGAAATTATTGAAGACACATACAATATTATAATATGTTGGGAAAAGCTATTCGCAAACACGATGCAGCTAATTTAAAACATATTATGTTATGATTGTGAAAATCTAAATGACTATTAAATTGGTGAATTTATGAGAGACATTTTGTAGGTTTAAATTTAACTTGACATTATTTAGCATTTAAGGTTGACATAATAAATTTTTATTGTGTAGAATTATTTGCATGCCATATACCAGCCATTCTCAAAGTGTGTTCCGCGGAACCCTAGGGCTAAAATACTGCAAAAAAATACCTACCAAAGGGAGATTATAAGGTTACATCTAAATATTCCAACTAAATATTACATTGCAATATGATTATTCATAAATACATATAAATCAGTTTGTTATAATTATATTAAGGCTTTTTCCTTCGCCAAAAAAGTTTGAGAACCGCTGCCATATACAATGTGTAAAATATGTGATACTACTAACATTACTTTAAGACCTATGTTACCAACCATATTTATGACAAATAAATGAATTTGAACGTATTCAGGTACATTTTATAATATACTAGCTTTTACTCGCGGCTTCGCTCGCATTTAAGCCATTAAATAAGTATCAGAGATCATTTCAATAGAAATGAAACAATATATACAAACAGCTGAAACTATAGTCAGTTGGAAACTATAGTAAAAAAATATTATTGTTTTTTAAATAAAAAGTATCCTATGTTAACTCTAGTACCTCCAAAAATATGTGTACAGTTTGTTGCGTGAAAACGTAACAAACAAACTCACATTCACATTTATAATATTAGTAGGGATTGTATGAATGTAATCGTGTAGGGAGGCTTAATACGGTTTCTTACAATTGGCTCTATGGACAGACTCTTAGACTTTAAACCTAGATCGGGGAATATCGAGTGGATATTGTAAGCGAGCTATATATTGCAGAGCGGCATGGTGGAGTGTGCTTGTGTGCAAAGTTGCTGTGGGCGGCTCAGTGCGCTTCAGTAACAATGACCCTTGTAGCTCTAAGCTGTACTGTCAGGGACAACACCATTGTACGTTAAACATTAACATCGATTAGGATGTGGCGGTCGATTCTACAAGCCGAAAATACTTATTTAAGAAGATTTGCGGTTTTGACGTTTAATCTGTCAGTGTCATCTTTCTTGTTTCTTCTGTTCTTTTTATAGCCACAATGCATTGTGATAATTATATTTTAATCCGCAATATTTTCTCTAAAATGACTTATAATTAATAGTCGACATTGGCAGAATTGTCTGTACAGACTATGATTGGCGAGTTTCTTATGATTCTGACTATACGTAAGAACTTAAAGGGCCTATCTGAGGGCATTAGTAAAAGAAGAAGAAGAATATAGATTAAAAACTATAGATTAATAATAGAGATGTTCCGACTAGTCGGCCACTAGTCGGTAAAGCCGACTATCCGGCCACTATCGTAGTCGGCGACTAATCGGTAAAAATCGCCGACTATCCGGCTTGTTACTTTCTGTCTATTTCTCAATAAAATGTATGTGTTACTTCCTTGTAAAGAAAATATATTGATGACATTTATCAAACAAAATTAGTATCTTAATTAAAAAACAAATCAACATAATATTTAACGACATATATTGCAATTCTGCGTGATGATATTTGAAACTATCGTCTAATTAGTGAGCTGTAAAACTCAAAAAACTTTTTTTGTTATTTATATTTGTCCACATGTCAGGAGTGACTGAAATTGCAGCGAATCAGCTGTAAACGAAGCGTCACGGGAATCTCATAAACCGTAATCGGCTTGGCCGATTAGTTGGCCGACTAGTCGGCTTATTTACAACCGACTAATCGGCTAGTCGGCTAGTCGGCCAAAGTCATAATCGGCACATCTCTAATTAATAAGTTCATTAATATTATTTATTTATTTATTTGTTTACTTAAGAATAATATTACATAATATAGTTTTCGATGGTCCCACACTAGGCATTGTCTGTCACGTGGGACCCATCACTTACAAAACTTTTAACTATTAACATTAGAACTATAAACTATTTATTTATTTATTTTTATAATGTCTTTATAAGAATTCAATAAATTGAGTAAACCTTGACTTCGTTGATAGGGTCTGGTATGACATCAGGGTCTCATGAACTGCTCTGCTTCTCTGTAACTCCAAGCAAGAAGAAGCTCAGCAACTTTTACTTTCATCAATCTGGTTGGGATACTATTTGTGTTCAGAACGTTTACAAATTTATTATACAAAAAGGGTCCCAGAAAGCTGTTGAACCGACGAGCAAATGCTGAATTAAGTTTGTAACAAATATTTGGTACACTAGAAATAACCATTGTATATATAGTAATTGAAATAATTGCACCAATACTTTGAAGTGGGTGAAGTGTGGTATGCTGTAGTCCGCAAGAAGCCTTATGATGATCACATAATGTTATTAAACCAACATTGCTACACTAATTACTGTTGACTGGCAAGTGTGAGACTGAAGACGTGTCAGGTGTATGCTTTCTGCTATTATAGTGTATGCCAATATCACATTTCAGTATTAAAATTCATCTATACCAGCGCCATATTTTCTTCACCAAACATTTCGGGGGCCAAGAAGGTTGATAAATGAAAAGTTAGTTTATGTTCTTGTTCAGAATAAATAAATAATCCGTCTCCCAGCGATCATGAAATTCTCGATTTTCGAGGCCTATTTTTCTTTTATTATTAATAAATAAATATGAAATTAAGTTAATAATATTATAACACAGTCACCCCCCCCAACAAATTCTAAAAATTTAGTAACATAAATTTATTTATAGTAAAATGTACTCGCGGGCCGTATATGGCCCGCGGGCCGCCAGTTGAACAGCCCTGATCTATACTAATATATAAAGAGAAAACATTTGTTTGTTTGCATTGAATAGGCTCCGAAACTACTGGATCGATTTGAAAAATTATTTTACCATTAGAATCGTACATTATTCCTGATGAACATAGGCTATAGAAGTTAGGGATTTGTATGAAAACTTCAATAATGTAACCCAAAGTGTGAAAAAAAATCATTATATTGCGTACGCTGCGGAAATTATTGACAATAGAGCAAAGTGATGTACTACAGTTTTATAGAGGACATCAATATCTACAAAAAAAAGTATGCGATACCTTCATTACTACACCAACGAAGTCGCGGGCAAGAGCTAGTTTAATATAAAATTAAATATGAATGCAGTGATTTCCAAAGTTGATTGGGCTTCGACCCATTTAACAAAAAATCCAATCTTAGGACCCCTTTCTTAATAGTCTTAGAAAAATAGGGGTATAAATATTGATAATGCTCAGAGAGCCCTCTAGTAGCGAGTCGTGGAACTACTTAATGCCGTCCTATTTGTTACCAATATGAATGAAGGACTGTTCTATTAACACATATATTACAGTTTGGGAGCCACTCAATTTTCTCTCGCGACTCATACTTTGAGAACTTCTGTGCTGATGAATTATATTTTTAATTCATAATGCTCCCGATTAAATCGCTTTGCAGGTGTTATATATAAAGGTAGCTTCTGTCCGACTCCCGGGGATTTGTCCGGGATAATCTCTTCAATGCCCGAACTCTTGAGTTCTGCCAAGCAGCTTTGAGAATATTTTATTACCGGTTTTAAAAGAGATTTCTTTAGTAGGTTAAGTTCAAGTCCGTACTATGCTTGTTCTTTTGGAACACGTCGGATTAAATTAATCGAAGTAACACAGTGGCCGGAATATTGAGGTCCTTAACCATAGATTTTTTTGTCACGTAATTAAAAAATAATAATTGTACCTCTCTGGTATACCTCCTTTTGGTTAATAATTAAGTATTGTGTGGAACAGCGGTTCTCAAACTTTTTTGGCGAAGAAAAAGCCTTAATATAATTATAAAAAACTGATTTATAAGCATTTATGAATAATCATATTGCAATGTAATATTACGTAATATTTAGATGTAACCTTATAATCTCCCTTTGGTAGGTATTTTTTGCAGTATTTTAGCCCTAAGGTTCCGCGGAACACACTTTGAGAATGGCTGGTGTACAAATATGGGTAGAGCCATGAGGAAGACAAAAATATGTAATTTTTTTTACAAATACATTTAATTGAAATTAAATAGAACTGAAGGGCTGGTGCTTACATGAGCTATTGCACCATACACGGCGAACAAGATGACACACAGATCATGCACCTTTAGGCGCCTATTCGCGTTTAACAGCCTTTTGAAAATATGAAATTTCGTGAAGTGATTTTACGAATTTTTGACATTATTAAATGAAAATACCGACCCCTATGAGTAAAAATACTCTTGAAATAATAGACAGTATACGGGAAGACCAGTGGTTCTTAACCTTTTATCCATTTACCATGAGCATTTGAGAATATTTCTGGCTTGCCATGGACTATCAACTGTTTCGTGGTAAGATGGTTTCAGAGACCACTTTGAGTGCTTCCAAGGTCTATCAAGAAGATATAGGTTTTCACTTAAATAATCAATATGATATAATATAACTTATTTTATAAGTAATGGAAACTCGAGTGAGATGCGTGTGACGTATTTATCCCAGTTTAAGAGACGTGGCGGGTGTCCGGGGGGTGGAGGGAATCGGGGAGACGGAGGCGTGGTGGATAACGATTTGGGACGAGGGGGAGAGACGAGGGAGGTATCTCATCTGCATTTTAGATGAGCTTTGGCAGAATCACTACAATCTATGTTCATATGAATAATTAACAACTTATTTTTTAAAACACTTTTTACCTTTGAAATTATTATGCACTCCTTAAATGTACTACAAATATTAACATTAGTATTTTCAATCGTATGAATTTATTTCGAGTACAAAAAAGGAGTCACTTTTCAAACTCGAAAAAAAATCGATTACAGGTTATTTATAATGAAAATGAAAATTACAATTTTTATTCACAAATTTAAACTTATTGTATATATATCTCCACAATAAAACTGCTATCTGATCACTGTGAAGAGAGAAAAAAACCTCATTGCAATAGTTAGCTTTTGGGCTTTCAGCCACTGCAATGCACTACCCAGGCTGTAGGGGGCAGGCACTTAGCCAGAAATGTAGCTTCATATGAGGTCTTTGCCAAAATACAAAAAAAACCAACGAGAGAACCAAACTTTTAACTTAATGGACAGTCGTTTGGAAGCTGAAAATAAACTTTGTTATCTTCGTCAGAATAAGAGAAGTCACTTCTGCATTCTTGACACAATGTCAGCCATACTGCTTCTGGAAAATGTTTCACGTAAATGTCATGTGATTTTATGAAAGTTTTTTAATTTAATTATATTAATTCAGCTAATGTAAGATTGTTGCGTAGATCATATTAATATTCAAAGCTCACTACTGTGAATATAGTTTTCGAAAAATTGGGACACTTCAGTGGGCTTATCACGAATTTAGTCTGGCCTTCGAATCGAGCTGTCACAAGTAAAACGGATCCGTTTGCAATCGGGATCATGAATTTTTACTAATGACTAACGAGCACCAGCAATCTATCAAATGAACGAAAGATCGAGACGTTCGAAAATTAACAAAAAGTATCTAAAATATTGTAGTTCCAAATCCGCCCGCGGTGGCGCTGCTCAAATTTCCATACAAATCGCTTGAAGCGAACTCGGTTCGAAAGCCAGACTAAAATTCGTGATAAGCCCACAGTTTCGTAAGTAATTTTATCGCAGAATAAGTATTGTCTGACGCAGAGGCGGCTCGTCCTAAAGAGCGCTGGTGCAGTGCACTCCCACGAAAATTACAGAAGCAATCTATATTTCTTCATAATACATACTATCCTTACATTACATTCATTCTATTCTACTATGCCTATACAATAGTATATTATATTACCTATATCTACGCCACTGTAATATAAGTTATGTAATTTTCGTGGGAGTGCACTGCACCAGCGCTCTTTAGGACGAACCGCCTCTGGTCTGACGGATATAAGAGATTCGGTTTTGAAACGATTTTCTTCTTCATCTTTTATTAATGGCTTCAGATGTATATTAAAGACAATTCTAACAAAGTCGAGTATAACAGCCCAATAAGAAATTATAAAATATTAAAATACACGTAAATCCTCATGTCAAAAAAACCATATGATTCAAATTCAAAAAATCTTGAAACGATTTTATTTTTAGTAAATAGCAATGTGAAATAAAGCAAAGCTTTTCTATTGATGCTAATACGTATTATGCGTTCAATTCGAATTATATTTAATTTGGTCGCATAATACGTATTTGACTCGACATGGTTGGTTTTTATTTTTCAAAATGTGATTGTATATATTTTTCACTTCATAAGACGCCAGAAGTTGTATTCTCAGCTTTCCTCTGTATTCTTCTGAAATAAATAAAGACAATAAACGTTTTCATATAACATGGTCACTCTATAATAAAAAGGCGCGAGTCACGCGACGCACGGCCGAGGGTAATCAGACATAAAACGGCGCTTCCGGGCTGACGCGACTCCACATCATTTTGATTATATCATTAACTTAATTTTCTGTTCCCCCTGAACTATTTTTGCGTTTTAAAAGACTTTATTTTGCTTAGGGACGCATGCAAATTGTAAATATTAAATATAAGATAGGCAATGCGTCCCGCTTCTCCCCCACGGCCAGCTCGGTACACCCGCGAGCCTCTATCCCCACCACGCACCGAGACAGAGCGCGCTACTCCCGCACGCCGAACAAAGGAATTGGCCACGCCCACCAGAGAGAACGGGCTACGACCGCGTGGTCCTACGCCGCCAGCGGGCGTATAAAAGCACGCCGCTGGCCCAGAGAAAGGCAGTATCGATCGGAAGCTTAACACGAGAAGACATACGAACTGAAGACTGAGAAATACCATCGATTGCTGAAGATTATCGCCGTTTATGAAGATCGTCGTTTACAAAGAAAATCGCCGTTAGTGAAGATTATCAACGTTGCGAGAAATTCTTTGTGAATAAAACCTCAAGAAGAAACTACGTCTATCATTATTACAAGGAGACCATACAGTCCACTGTCCCGATTCCCTACATTGGAATCGATCTGGTCCTTCGAGCTGGGATCTGTGAGGCAGTACTTGTAATAATGAAGACAAGAAGCGAAAGTGCCAGGGAAGCTAGAGCCATGGAAGAGGCTCAGCGGACTCACCACGTATTTGAAGAGGCGCCGGAATCACCCGGTACGTCGGGGGTGGTGACCGCGTCGGGGCCTACGGTCTCATTGGTCCGTAGAATGGAACGAGATGGAAGCGTTCGCTCGGCTCGTTCGGGGTCCAGCTTGCGAGCTCGCTTGCTGGCGACGGAAATTGAGGCAAAGAAGAAACTCATGGCCGTCGAGGACCAAGAGAGAAGGCGCGCAGCTCAAATAAGGGCACAGGAGTACGAACAAGAGGAAAAGATGATCGCAATCAAACTGCGTCGACTTCGTGAAGAGAAGGAGGCTGCAGCCAGAAAAATGGAACTCGAACGCGAACTACATGAAAAAGAACTGGAGTTGAAACGCGTCGAGATAGAATCTCAGCATTCCGAAGGCGGTTCGGTGGCGATGGACAGAGTCCGTGATTGGCTCGGGTCGCAACCAGGACCAGACGAAGCTCCGAAAGAAGACGATACTCACCAGGAAACAGTGAAACCACAAGAAATGGCGGATGTGATGGAACCGATGGCAGCAGCGATGGAAAAGCTGCTAGGAAGAGCCGTCCGAGAAAACATCCCGCCAGGAAGAGCGCCAGAACTGCCGCGCTTCGACGGCGCCACCGAGGATTGGTTGCCGTTCAAGGCGGCGTACCACCGATCTACAGAGCTGTATCGTCTGAAGCCCGTAGATAACTTCCTACGACTACAGAGGTGTCTCGGCGGTGAAGCGCGAAGAACAGTGGTATCACTACCGACCATACCAACGCCAAAAGATTGAACAAGTTCGCGAGTGCAGCAGTGCCGAAGTTGCAGCTGAGCGCGCAGAGTCTCAGCGAGGACGCAATGAGGGCCAAGCACCTAAAGGGATTCAAGAACCTGTGTTACGCAAATGTTACGCCGCGAGTGTTGATAGGCGCCGACCACTGGCACCTTATCGTCACACGGGAACTTCGCGCCGGTCGACCAACAGAACCTGCGGTATCGCGCACGCTACTCGGATGGGTGGCGCATGGGATCGCGGCGAGAATAGCGGAACCCAACGCAGCGCGTGTCTATCACACCAGCCTAGAAGAGTTGGTGGAAAGACACTACAGGCTGGAGGAAGTCGGCACGGTGAGAAGAACGAATAGCGCCGATAAGCGCGCTATGGACATATTTGTAAAAACGGTAAAAGTGGAACAGAACCGATACACTGTGGGTTTACCGTGGCGGCATGACGAGGATAGCATGCCGCCGAACTACGAGAACGATCTTTGCGAAGGAATACACGGCCCAGATTGAGACAGCCAAAGCAAAAGTGGCACCGCTACGACCAATGAGCATACCACGACTGGAACTACAGGCAGCAGTACGAACACAGCTAGCAAGAACTGTGCAAAAAGAGTACCGCATGCGAGCTGAAGGAGACAATCTACTGACGGATTCCAAGACGGTAATACAGTGGATAAGAGGCGACGCGCGGAAGTACAACCCGTTCGTCGCGCACAGACTGGGCCAAATTGACGAGATGTCAACGAAGCACAGCATGCCAGCAACTACATCGGACAACGTGGCGATGATGCCACACGGGCAAACTACGAAGAAGTAGGCAGCGAGACACGATGGTTCCGAGGACCGACTTTCCTGTACGAACCAAAAGACAAATGGCCAGAAGAAGAAGACTCGGGCGTCAGCGAGGAAGCGGAGCTGATGCACGTGCTGGCCATCGAAGACGCCTCGCGCAGGATGGCTGCCAGATTAAGCGCTTCTCAGTCATATCAGCGCCCTATTTACGCGACCGTACGATGACCTGCGACAAGAGCAGGGATCATCCATCTACGATGGGCAGTGCTCATCCTGAGCAGTGGCGCGCGGTTGTCAATATTGCCGCTTGCGCAAAGCCAAGTCCGACGTGCCAGCGTCTGGAGATCTACCTAGAGTCCGGTGGGAGAAACCGGCGAGACCGTTCACCTTCAGCGGCGTGGACTACTTTGGACCGCTGACAGTGACAATTGGACGACGACACGAGAAAAGATGGGTGGCGCTATTCACCTGTCTGAGCACAAGAGCCGTTCACTTAGAGTTGGTGCACTCCTTAAGTACCGACTCTGCCATCATGGCTTTACGGCGCATGGCGGCCAGGAGAGGATGGCCACAACAAATTCGGAGCGACAACGCCACATGCTTCCGAGGAGCGGACGCCGAGCTACGGGCAGCATATAAAGAGTGGGCACCAGAGCTGCGAGAACACGGGATGCTAAACGAGGAGCGGACGCCGAGCTACGGTCAGTCAAAGCATATAACCGCAACACTGAAGGAAAGACATCCGAAGGAAGAAACACGTTGCAGAGCGTTGACCCACGTTCCGGTGGACACCGAAGACCCAGAGGCATTGACTCCGAACAATTTCCTCATCGGGTCATCATCCGGAACCCCAACGACGGGGCCAGTCCGCGAGACCGACAAAGCAGCATGGAGGCGAGGAGATGGCGCCGGGAATACCTACGACCCTAGCTCTACGGCGGCGGAGGAAGCGAGGAGAAGATGGAGGAGGGAGATCTAGTCCTGATGATCGATCGCCTGTTGCCGCGCAATGTATGGGTGCGCGGAGAGGTGATCCGAGTGTTCCCGGGACCGGACGGCAAGGTGCGAGCAGCGGAGGTGCGAACCAAAGGCGGGATCTTCAGGCGGCCGGTACGCAAGCTAGCCGTGATACCGGTGAAGAGCGACGGGGAGACGTCGCTGGGGGGAGAATGTTAAGAATCGGGACGCATGCAAATTGTAAATATTAAATATAAGATAGGCAATGCGTCCCGCTTCTCCCCCACGGCCAGCTCGGTACACCCGCGAGC